>JAHWFO010028399.1:42796-74129 GCA_023313115.1 Rhysida immarginata | reverse complement strand
TTCGAATCCAGGTCGCAGAATTTTTCCTTCCATTTTTCAATCGAAAATTGTTACCTGTGTTTGGAGATAATCTCCAGTTTATAATTATTATTATTATAATAATGTAACTGAAAATAAATTTAAAAACCAAACTCGTGAACACTATCTCTGCATTATCTGATTTGACTGTGGATTGTCTTTAGGCACCACTGAATCAACACCTCCTGTATAGAAAGAAAGCCAAACAACTGAAACGTCATACGTTGTTACACCGTAGCCCACGAGAAAGACAGGCCCTGGCGCGAAAAAAATCACGTGATCATCTTAGTCGGAATAACAATGTAAATTTCATTGTTTCCATCGTGGATTTTAATAATCAGCAATTTTTCGTTTGTTGGAAACAATGAAGGTTACATTGTTACTCGGACTAAGATGATCAGGTGACTTTTCCGCGCCAGGGCAACACCTCCTAGAGAGAAGGCCTGCGGACCAAAGGTGTATGCATTGTTGCATCATCATCAAGCGGCCAAATTTAGGGCTTATTATTGGTAGAAATACGATAACAATAGCCGCTTGATGGTGATGTAGGAGGTGTTGACCAGGGCCTGTCTTTCACATGGGCTACGTTGTTACACGTAGCCTACGAAAAAGACAGGCCGGGCAACACCACCTAGACAGAAGGCCTGCGCACAGAAATGTCATACATTGTTACATCATTATCAAACGGCCAAATTTAGAGCTTATTATTGGTAGAAATACGATTAACAATAACCGCTTTTGTGTGATGTAACAATGTACAACCTGTGACAATAAAGTTCGGTAAATGATGGCATATTGAGAGTGGATTGCTCGCTTACATGAAACAGCAGTTACTATCCTTCAAAGTAATCCCCGTCGTTGGCAATGCACTTCTGGGAATGCCTGTACAAGTCCTGGAAACTCCTGGCGTAGTCGTTTTTAGGGATAGCCTTCAGTTGGGTCGTAACATTACGTTGGATGTCTGGCCACTACGGGGGGCGTCTTCTATGGTGTTCCGGCCTCCTCTGAACTGCTTAAACCACTCATAATCACACTTCAAAGTAATAGCACTTTCTTTGTAAACTGTTGTCATCATTTCACGAGTCTCTTTCGTTCGCTGATCCATTTCGGGTTTCGACCGCGCGTACTACGCCTTCTCTCTTCAATGTCCTGTTCAAACACAATAAACACATTCGCAGCGTTGATTCTCTGAATTTTGTTTAAACGTGTCTCGACCTGTCTGGGGCAGGATTCGACGATGGTGCACTCTTACCACCGTTAGCAATTTGACGTCATTCACCGAACTTTATTGTCACAGGTTATATGATGTTTCTGTGCACAGGCCTTCTGTCTAGGTGGTGTTGGGCCAGGCCACTAAGAAGTCACATGACCAAAGTAGATCGAGCAACAATCCAACCTTCATTGTTTCTATCTTGAATTTCAACAATTAGTGTTTTTTCGTTTAAAATAAAACGAAATTTAAGGCTTATTATTGGTAGAAATTTTTTATTTATTTATTTTATTTTATTTTATTTATTTATTTATTTAGTTAAAGGATTACATTAGGCCCATGGGGGGCCATTATGGTCAAAAGTCTGACCGACAAGAAGGCTCCCCAGGGCTAAAGTACATTAAATAAATTACCCGATTAAGGACAGAACTTTATTGTCACAGGTTAAACACGAGGACAAATTAAATAAAACAAACATAAAAAAACACATAGTTATGTGACTAAAACTGGTCGTAAGCATAAATAATTACTATGACTTAAGCATAAACAGTTACCATTACTACTGGAGCTTACAGCAAATCAAACACAAATCGTACTGATAGTAATAGTAATATTAGTGGCGCTCTTGGACTTAAAAACAATACTAAGATATAAGTAATTAATCAAAACAAATTCCAAAGTAACAATCCTATCAATCTAAGTTTAAATCCGGGTAGCCAAAGGTAGTGGAGAAACATAAAGCTTTAAAAATTTGTAAAAGCTTGAATAAACCGGTAATGCGCGTAATTCACGCGGAAAAGGTGCCCAACATCTTATGCCTACGTAAGAAAGACAACACCGACGGTAATTGTGTTTAACTAGTGGAATATTTAGATCATGAGACGCTCTAGTTATGTGGAGACCCAGGACCTTACTGAAACAATGCTGTACTTGGTAATTTACGAGTAAGAGACCTGGTCACCCTTCCAACCGTTTACACGATCTGGGATGTACGTCCGTGCCCGTGGTGTTTCTCCCGGGTCTTATATCGTAAGGGGGAGGGGTAAATGATGACTTTACAGGATTTAACAATAACAACTAATTTATTTAGAATGTATTTACAAACACGATTAATTATATCCAACTTCTTATGATTTAAATCTAACACCGATTAAATGGATAAGAGAATTGAGAGATATGAGAGCGGCAATGTGTTACCCAATCTAACGTTCTCGCATTCGCCTCCGTTCGTCTATTCTGAAAATTCTCAATAAAGTTTGACTTCTATTTTACGCTTCCATGTTGAATAAATATTCTCTTCTTTTAAAGAGGGGTTTCTCCTCAGTAGATAAGAAATAAATTAACTATTGAATACTGTTAACGTCTCATGAGCCTCCTGCTCGATTCTATCTATTCTTCTGTTAACACTAAAACAGGATAAAACTAATCAAACATCTGTTCAATCTGTGACAGGCTATATTGACTATTTCTACAACTATCTGCATCTGTCTCCTCCGACAGGTTCTATCATTCTTCGACTGCTCACCTCGGACTACTCACACAGACTAACTGCATCCGTCTACATGGACAGGCTGATACCTTCTCCCTTACTTTTTCTGATCCAACAACAACTACCAACTGTCCTCCTAACTAGAACTGAATATCCTCCGTCACTTGAGGTGTAAAAGACACTCAAACCGATGATTGGTGGGAAGGAAGGTCAACTCCTCTGTTCTAAATCATGCCACCATCAAATTGCATAAATTCTAGACAATGTGCGGCAGCGTATTCTATGGCTGTCTCAGAATACAATACTCAGTAAACTAAGATGTCCATCCGGTGTAATTCTAACTGTTAAACTTTCCATTCTAAAACTCTTCTAAAAACTTTCTAAAGCTTTATAAAAACTAAATAAACTGTTTTATAATTATTCTATCTACCGTATATAACAACCAAATAACGACTGAATTATAAATCGCGTAAACTAGATAGATGTTTAAATAACTAAACATGGCTAGTCTACCTTCTCTAATATTAAACCTCACCTTATAAACATTATAGAAATAATCACTAAATGTTAACTAATTTAAATGACTCACTAAGATTAAAAGTTAATTAAAATATAATAATAATCTAAAAACTGTCTTTAACTTCATAAACTAAGATCCCTCCTGTGTTACACTAACAACTGAAATAGCTGAAGGAAAATCTTTACATTTAATTATTAAGTTTTAACTCGCGTCTTACTAAAATAAGGATGGGGGTTTCAGAATCCCGGGGCCTCACAGTTAGATAATGATGATTGTTAGCATTAACGGCTAACTTAATAGGAGTAGAAATTATCAAAATTGAATTCACAGCTTTAAAAACAAAAGCACAAACTCGAACTAAAAATAACTGATAGACAGTAAGAATGCGAAAATCGTTAAAATATCGAGATACTGATGAAAATTTAGGAAATCTGAGGAAAGTTCGGAGAAACCATTTCTGCAATTTAAATATACGTGTAAGGTTCCATGAGGTAGAGGAACCCCAGAAAATTATATTAGAGCACAGAGAGGAGTGAATCCACGCATAATATAGTAACAAAAGAATTTTATGAGGCAAATAATGTAGTCTAGAGATAATACCTTGTTTTATGTTCAACTTAATTAATAAAGAATCAATGTGCTGGTCCCAACTGAGATCATGGGAAATAATAAGACCTAAATATTTAAATGAAGACACTGTGGACAGTAAATTACCATCATAGTATAAAGGGAGAGAGCAAGGTACTCCACGCTTATTCCTCTGATAGAAGACCATGGTTTTTGTTTTTTCCGGATTTACTTGCATCGAATTTTTATCGGACCAGATCTTCAGTTCTGTGAGCGCGATATTAAGCGTAGAAATCATTAGGTCGACAACTTGACTTGCAGCAATAAGCGCTACATCGTCAGCATATAAGATTATTCGAAAGTGAATACTGGATGATAAAGCCAGGGGTAGGTCGTTTATAAACAGAGAAAATAGTAAAGGTGAAAGAATTGAGCCCTGGGGCACTCCTAAATTCCTGGTTAGCAAATGTGAGGATATATCTGAGTGGGAGAGAAAATAAATTCTATTAGTAAGAAAACTCTCTAGCCAATCTAAAGGGAGCCCACGTATACCATAAAAATTTGATAATTTATATAAAAGCAAGTCAGCAGGTACCGAATCAAAAGCTTTCGCAAAATCAACATAGACAGCTGCGACATAGTTGTTAGAGGCCATCTCGCGCGAAGTAAATTCTATAAGTTCGTGACATGCGGTTTCTACGTTTCTTTTTGGTACAAATGAATTGTCGTAGACAAATTGTGAAAGACGTTGGTAAAAAAGTCTCTCAAAAAGTTTTGCAAATATCGGTAATGCTGTAATTGGACGGTAATTCGAATAATCGGATGGTTCTCCTTATTTAAAGAACGGTATCACATGTAAATAATTAGTATGATGAGAGTATACGCAGTGGAAGTAGAATTACATGCAATAGACTCGGATTGTAAATTGAAAGTAAATAATTGTTTATTAGAAGACAAAAATATATATATAAATAAATGTAAACTGGTAACAACCAGGATCAAATAGTAAATGTAACCAAACTCTTGTTGCAAAAATCACAATAATAAAATTGTAACAAAATAGGCTAAGCCTATAACCGTTAATAGCTAGGCCTATTGGCCTAGGCTAAGCCTATTGGAAGCGGCATCACATAGTCCAGACAGATGGTGTGCAAACGGTGAGGCGAGATAGCGAGTGGCTGAAGCTCGCCGAAGGGATGTTGCCTCGGAACCTTGTTATTCTGACATACGATGCACTCCCTCACCATCTTGCGCACTTCTCTTTCCATGCCGGGCCAGAAGTAGACCATTCTAATCTTCTGGATTGTCTTATTCACTCCCGGATGGCCTGAAGTGGCAACCATATGCATGACCTTGAATACCGCCTCGAAGATGGGCTTTACCCAGGGCAAAACCAGCTGAGTACCTCCCTTAGTCTTACGGTATATCATACCTTCTTCTATGAAGAATGAAGGCTTAGGTTGCCTTAACAAACTCCTTGTGAATTGGCAATCTTCGTAGCGGTCTCTGATGACCGAGCCAAAGTTCGGATCGGCGGCATTAACAGGGATATTGGTTAACAAAGGTTTCTCCTCCTCCTTGCCTTGTACAGCCTGGTTAAGGATAGGAACGTTAGCCTCCATCCCTACCCTTGGTTGCTGTTCGCCCCTCTTCGGGAAGGGGTCAATAGTAGTATCCGTAGTAAAACCTACTATTTTCTGCTTGACTGGCCCTCTGTCGACAGCTGGCCTTTTGGCTGGGGGTTCCAAACTGCTGGTAACTTTTGATTTATTGCCCTTAAGGATCCTAACTGCTCAGTCCATGACGGTTGAGATGCAGTTCACTTCACCTTGCTGCAAAGAATGCTGGATTTTCTCCAGAAACGCTCCCAGGTAGATCCGTACTTTCTCGGACTCCGTAAAGGTTTGCAGTTGCCTGGATAGCGTTGTAAAACACTGGTTGAACACCTCTATGTTTTTTTTTAAATCGGGTTTTCTTTAACCCGTCTATTATCTGCTTTTCCAATTTTTGCTGCTCTGTTTTTTTTTTCCTTTCCCCATGGTTAAAGGGTTTTGTTGCGTTGCTACACTGTCGCGCCAGCACACACTACTTTCACCAAATACGCAGTCACTACCTTGGCACTGTAAGCACACCAAGAGACAACGGAAAAACAAAAACCTCTAATATTGGTATGGATGCCGACACCTTAAAGTGTCGATAACAAATGTAGCACAACACTGTTAATTTCCAAATGACACCACACAGAAAAAATCACCAAACCTGGGCGCATAAAATCCACTGAAGCACAAACACTAAATGACGTTAACTGTAGACACCAAATACCACAACACATCAACTTGAAACTGGTGAGCCACAAAATGCACTAAAATAAGCACTAACTGGAATACATACAGCAGAAATTCACTCTGTCGAAGCACAGATACACTTTTAATCCTTGTAGAAAAACACTGCACCGACTCAATAACACAGAGGGAAAACGTCGTACACAGCAAAAAAAATAAAAAATAAAAAATTTCACCAAAAAAAAAACAAAAAAAAATTTTTTTTTTTTTTCTTTTTTTTTTTTTTTTAAACCTGTGGTCTCACGTGCTCTGCTCCACGCGCCGGCCTATCATATGTAAATAATTAGTATGATGAGAGTATACGCAGTAGAAGTAGAATTACATGCAATAGACTCGGATTGTAAATTGAAAGTAAATAATTGTTTATTAGAAGACAAAAATATATATATAAATAAATGTAAACTGGTAAAAACCAGGATCAAATAGTAAATGTAACCAAACTCTTGTTGCAAAAATCACAATAATAAAATTGTAACCAAATAGGCTAAGCCTATAACCGTTAATAGCTACAAGACATGATTATCTTATTCATAAATTCCAAGTGGCATATAGCTAGTAATAACTTAACACTTAATCCTAAGCACATACAGCTAATAGCACAATGGATAATAAAAGAATCGGATTCTATCCGTTATCAACTGACCAATAATAAAGTATATTCTCTTAAACAGTTTACAATGTAAAAGACTAAGCATAAATAGGAAGCTGGCATCAAACAACAATTAGCAAAATCCTAAAGCTAAATCAATTATACTCATCACATAAAATAGTTATTATCACAAACAAAACTGCCCTCACTGAGGGTGAATACACATACAAGCCGAACTCGTTCTGGTTTGTTAAGAAAAGAGAATAATTATTCAACACATTCATAAATTACTGGAATACCAAGAAAGTAACAAGACGTAATAAGTTTTGGTTTCAAGTCCGAATAAAGTTCCAGTCTGGGAAGGTCAAACACACATTAACAATAAATTGAAGGCAACCGCGATATTGCCTACAGATGGGTGTCATTGACCTTAAACATGATACAAAGTAAAAGTCTCTTCAGACAGAAAGTCTAAGTCCGAATTAGTTCGTGACAAGCTTAAAAGTAAACGCACTTGAACTCTAAAAATTTAGAAAGGAGAATTACACAAATTAGAACACTTAAGCCTTCAACCAACACACTTTTAGCAAACACAAACACGCTAAGCCGCTGTGAACTCAGTAGCACAGGCGTCGGCGTTTAATTCAATAAATTTCTGATTAAAATTTATTCAGCAAAATTGCGTACGTTAGAAGAAAGGGTAGCTGCGATAAACAAGGCACACATTTAACTGTAACAGTTCTTAGCACCGTAAAACCCAGCTGGTGGTTTAAATAGGCTTGGAGACTAAACGGCCATAACCCATCCACGACGGCACAATAACGCAATTCACGGCGTGAGAGTTCTACGAACGCCACACGAATTATATTCCCATTAGCACCCACAAAGAAAGTAGCACTTACTAGTGTGCGACAGCGGTCCACTATCGTTGTCGGGAAAGCGTTGACGGGGCCTTCGATGCGGAACTGCGACGACGAATCGCTCCCTTGGCTTTCCTCGTGCCCGAGCTCGGAAACCTCTGCCTGCTTGGCTTCACTGCCCGACGTCATACTTTTCAACGGCGTAGTTCGCTGGCTAACGGCCGTCTCCGACGCGGCGAGTCGAGCTTCTTCCCCGCCTTCCAGCTTAACGATATTGCAACAGCACCTCTCGCTATTCGGCGTCCTCCCTCGGAGCTCGCTTTTCGAACCTCCTTTCAAGTTGAAAACTCTCGAGCCATTTTCTTTTTCTTCCGCCCTGCAGTCGAACGCCGCACTCCTTCCTCTCCTCGCTCGCTGATTGGCTCCTGCGTGTTGACATCGCTGATGATCTTGGTGACGTCGCCTCCTTCCCCTCCCGGAGTGATAGAAAACCCGAGAGTGAAAGGAAGTCGTTGCGTCACTGGAATTCTCGATGGAATTCGAATTCCGTGACAAACGGTGTAACTCTGGCTATTTTTAACACTTCAGGGAAAATCCCAGTCATTAACGTCTTATTGAATAAAAAAGCAAGAGGCTGGAAAGCTCTTGGTGTAAGAAAATCACAACATCAGGGGAAATCCCAAGTGGATCGAGGGTCGCTGACGCCTTCAAACGAGTAATGATATTACTAGTCTCTTCGGCGGTCGTAGGAGTGGCGAAGAAGCTTGGGGCTAGTTTAACAGGTGAAATATCGTACGAGAGTTTAGAATGATCACTCAATCGATCGCTTTCTGGTAATAGCACATGTAGAAAATCAGTAAGAACCGAGCTAGATATCTGATCTGAGTGTGTAAATGGGGACCGAAGGGAACGAGAACCAGCCGATAACTTATTTAAAAGGTTCCATTTGTCTCTACTTGAGTGAAGTCGTGCAAATAACCTTTCAAAATAGCCTTCCTGATCTGTGCTTTTACAGAATTGGACCAATCTTTAAAACGCTTTAAATTAACAGTAGTTGGAACACGTCGAGATTTCACATAATAATTGTTCTTTTTCTTTATAGCTGTCAGAATATCCGGCATAATCCATGGTTTCCTGGCTATGCTGCCCGAATTACGACCGTTAAAAACACGTTTATAGGGAAGATAACGATCGCATCCGTCACTAACATGCTTTAAAAAAATATCAAACAGTCTATTAGTGTCGAAGGCTTCAGGTACTAAAGAAACCCAATTAGTTAGAGATAAATAAGATTTAAAAATCTGAAGCCTGTGATTGGAAATTACACGTTTGGGAATGATACTTGGCTGTTGAAACACCTGAGTGTTCGAATCCAGAATTGTTAGTAGAGGGAAGTGGTCGGAAACTGGCATATCAATGGACCCGCTAAATTGAAAATTTAAAGTGGTGAAGCAAGCATCAATTGCTGAATAACTCCCATGAGGGGACGAAAAGTGCGTATAATAGGGGGCCGCTAACAATAAACCTGAGCGTAAAATTGGATCTAAAAGAAGGTTCAAACTAGGAGATGGGGAGCTTAAGTCGATATTAAAATCACCTATCAATGTTAAAGGTTTACCGAGATGTTGTAACTCGATCAATTTAGAGGCTAAATAAGAACAAAACTTAGATATCAACCCGGAGGGTGGACAATAAACCGTCATAATAATATATTTGTTATTAATGATTGTCGTCAAGGTTTCATAGTCTTCGGTAATTCCAGTGAATTGAGATAAAACGGAGTATCTCGAAGTTCTCAAGATGTAAATACAAAGACTGCCTCCACGTTTCCTAGTACGGTTAACGGAGACGACATTATAACCATTAATGGGTTGAATTTCGCTTTGATCGCGACACCAGGTTTCAGCAAATATAAGCAAACTGGGGACCAATTCAGTCGCACTTAAATTAGCCTGAAAGCAGGAAAGGTTAGCGTGAAGACTCCTAATATTTAGATATAATAAGGAGAGACTTGTACTCAAGGTCGAAGCATTCAAACTGGTAATAGCGAGATTAATATCCTCTGTGGATATCGGATTTCTAAAAGGCACCATGGTTAAAACTGTTAAAAGTATCAAAATTTAAGCCCAAGAGCAAGGTTAAACACCCTAATAATTTAAATTTAAAACTATGTTAGTTAATACTAAAAAATAAAAAACTAAAAAGTAAAGCTGAATACGTACAAAACAAAAAACTAAAAAAACGCAATGAAAACTACTAACAATCGGAGTAAATAAAAAACAAAAATAACGTTAAAGTACTAATATTGGAAGAAAAAAAAGAAAAAAGAAAATATAAGAAAATATAAATAAAAAAAAATATAAAAGAATATAAAAATGAAAATAATAAAATCAAATACGGTTAATAATGGTCGAAATATGATGATATAACAATGTATGACGTTTCAGTTATTTGGCTTTTTTTCTAGGAGGTGCTGACTGAATCCAAATCCACTGAAAAATGAAACTAAAGTTTATAGCTCCCAACAGGGTGGGAATTCCATTAAAAAATGGCGCGGCATGTATAATCGGCCTAACACCGCTTTCCTAAGTCTTTTTGAAATTCCCTGCTGTTGGTTTGTAATTCCCCTCAACAGATGGCGCGGGTGAGCGAAGCCGCGGTTAACAACTAGTGCCGAAAGCTTGGGGTCTACAAAATTTTAAATAAATAATTGATAAACCAACTATTGAATGCATTACACTGCTCATTATTAATTTTGAGCATCAATTATATAAATAAAACAATACATAATAGGGAATTCAGATCACGATAGGTGCCGCACAAAGTTCATTATAACTAGAGATCCTGTATGTATAATACCTACAGGATCTCTAATTATAACCTATGCGGCTCCTAGCGTCATCTGAATTCCCTAGCTTCTCTAAACAATGAAAATGGCAGGAATTGAACGACTCTTTAGGCTTTTTCTATACATGTTTGAAAATCCCATGTTAACTGTCTTAGGCCACACCACTTTTTGAAGGAAAAAGTGATTTCTGTGATAACCTGGGAAACTTTTTTTTGTAAATTAATAAATGATCTTTTTGGACCAAAATTTTTTGTAAATCGGAGATGTTTGTTGGTTTATAGCATTTATTTCATTTTCATATAATATATTTCAATTTTTTTGAAAAATTAATAGAAATCGTTAAAAACATGTCACAGTAAAGAAATACGCAGTTTCAAAATTTTTTCAGAATTTATACATGAAAGTTCACGAAAAATGAAAATAGTCACATTTTAGGTGGTTTTATTCATGACAGAAGGGTGAAGAAATTTTTAAAATACGTTTGTAAGTTATTTTTATATGAATTTTCATTTGAATTTATGTCAAATTGTAATTTGAGCTCGCTAATGTAAACACGTCATTTGATAGCATCAAACAGCTATCGCGTGCATTACCCACGTGACTATCTCCCCCTGTTATGAGCAACGGCGCGAAGTTCAATTTTCCTTTGTTCTCTCTAGCGAGGTTGATGACGTAATGCAATGGTGCAGCCAAAAGTGACGTAGCGAGGGGGAGGGTGATTGCAGGGGCTCAATTTTTTATTGAAATACTATAATATTTTCTAATTCCATTTAAAAATAATTAAAACATCGAAAGCAGGAGTATCTTCTGCTGTGTTTTGAATTGTTTTTTCCCGTTCTGAACTGCGGTATTGTGTAATGGAGGTGTCAGTGCGCGCGAAATATGAAAATTTTCTTCTTTTTATGCTCCAGTGCTCTGATAAGTCTAAATGTCATTTTCTTATTACACTCTGATAAATATTTCTGCCTATTGTTAGAAAATAAATGTAGGGTTTGAAATATACAAGCAGTTTGGGATATGTAGCTGCATAAGATAATTATTTATAAGATCAGATATACATCG
Organism: Rhysida immarginata; assembly: GCA_023313115.1. NCBI lineage: Eukaryota > Metazoa > Arthropoda > Chilopoda > Scolopendromorpha > Scolopendridae > Rhysida > Rhysida immarginata. The sequence continues at coordinate 62,624 of JAHWFO010028399.1, read as the reverse complement.
CTATTTTATCGAGTTGCAATGCTCTTAATTATGAGAGCAGCATGTTATAACTATTATTTTCTTAAACTTGTAATGTTTGCATGTACCTAATATTAAACGGATAATTTAAAGGAAGGTTTCTATATTATATATAAAAAAATTGGCGATAAAGTGTCAAAAGTTTTAACGTTATTGGTTTGGTTGGTTTGTTTGGTATTAACGTCCTTTTCAACTGCCATGGTTATTTCAGGACGGCGTTATAAGGGCCGCAAATTTTGCCTCGCAAGGGTTCTTTAGCATGCAGCCGACAAATGACTACACGGGACCAACGGCTTTACTTCCCTTCCGAAGGAAGTGCGTGATCTCAGGATTTTCTCCCTGGGATCGAACCCACGTCCTCAGGCATCAGAGGCGATCACGCTACCCCTGAGTTAACGTTATTGAGTTTTAATTTCGAGTTGTGTGCATCCCATACAAATTCTGATACAGAAGCCAAATATGGCATGTTGCAGTCCAAGAAAGTTAAGAGCTTTGGACATTTTTTTCTCTGGCCGACAGAGCGGCGCTGCGAACACTGTAGTGGGGGAAAATTCTATCACTCAGTATGGATTAGTATGTTTTCTACTTACCGACTGAACTTTTTCTGAACTATTCTAAGGTTTTTGTTTCCAACAATCCGTGAAAAACGAAAACTTTTTTTTGTGAAGAATTGCAAAACGGGTTATAAGTCTTATGATCCGAGTATTTAACTCTTTAGAGCTCCAAGCGATCCAGTTAGAAGGAAAGCATGGATAAGAAATATTCCGCGATCGGATCGTGTGTTGACAGTGAAATGTTCGTGAATTTAATTTTCAAGCCACTTTTCTCTCATGAAATACATGTAGTAGAAAAAGCCTTGGTATAATTTGATCATAAGAGGTTACAGTGCAGCATCCTCTCTTTTCACGCTCTCAGTCACTTCTCTTTCTCTTCCTCTCTTCTAAACAATGCAACGTGACTTTTTTCGTTAGCTCCCCCCCCCCCCACGTTTCTCTCTCTCTCTAACTCACGTCTCAAGAGAAACGGGGGAGGGAGGATTTCCCGTTCCTCCTTTTCCAATTCACTATATTAATGGATGAACTTACAACTAGAGAACTAGAGTTATCTATATAATAATTTAAATGTCGATTTCTTGGATAATGGTACATGTATAATTAAATCTGTTTACATAAATTATTATCAATTAATTGTAATCATCCTTGGTGGCTCAGTGGCTGTGTGATTGCCTCTGATGCTCGAGGGCGCAGGTATGATCCCGGTCGAGGACAACGAAGATTTTTTCAGGGGGGGAATCCTGAGATCACGCACTACCTTCGGCAGGGAAGTAAAACTGTTGGTCCCGTGTAGTCGTTTGCCGGCTACACCTTAAAGAACTTTTGCAAGGCAAAATTTGTGCCCCATATAACGCCGTCCTCATATGACCATAACAGTTGAAAGGGACGTTAATACCAGCCAGTCAATTTATTGTGATCTTTCCCCAGAATACCAGAAAAAGATGATTACATTAACCACCACTATTATTAAATAAACTTCATATAATTTAAGTAATGATTGGGGGATCTTAACTACAGAATATAAAAATAGCTTTTAATCATTGTTTTTAGATTACGATTAAAATTAATTATTTATTAAAGTTTAAAATGTTGATGTGAAAATCAAATAAAGAAATTAATTAAATTAAAATTATTTCAACGATTTTTGTAGCCAACGAGAAAGACAGACCCCGGCCAACGCCTCCTAAAGATAAGTCCTGAGCGCGAAAACGTCATAGATTGATACATCATCATATGAGGATATGTTTGAACGCACTTCTACCAATACTAAGCCCTAAATTACGTCTTAGTATTGGTAGAGACCAACGAGAGACAGGCCAGGGCACTCAAAAATCACCTGACCATGGAAACAAATGAAGGATAGATTGTTGGCTGGACCCCGATGTTCAGGTGACTTTTCAGTGCCCTGGCCTGTCTCTTCGTTGGCCTCGTGTCTTCGCATGATGATGTAACAATGTATGACGTCTTCGCGCTCAGGCACGGCCTCCTAGAAACTACCAGGCCTGAACATGACGTCAGTAATGTATTGTTGAAGCACTAAGATTGTGACGTTAAACTAACTTTTGTAATAGCACCACCAATTCGACGTAACAATGTTTTATATTTTCCATGTTCAGGCCTGGTAGTTTCTAGAAGGCTGTGGCTCAGGCCTTATCTTTAGTAGGTGTTGCCCTGGCGCGGAAAACTCACCTGACCGTACTAGTCCAACACCTCCTAGAGAAAGGCCTGCGGACAAAAGGTGTATACATTGTTACATCATCATCAAGCGGCTATTGTTATCGTATTTCTACCAATAATAAGCCGTAAATTTGGCCGTTTGTTGATGATGTAACAATGTGTACACCTTTTGTCCGCAGGCCTCCTCTCTAGGAGGTGTTGACTAGTCCGAGTAACAATGTAACCTTCATTGTTTCCATCTTGGATTTTAACAATCAATTTTTTTTCGTTTGTTCGAAACAATGAAGGTTGGATCGTTGGCCGGACTATTATGATCAGGTGATTTTTTGGCGCTGGGGCAACACCTCCTAAAGAGAAAGCCTCTGCACGGAAACGTCATATATTGTTACATCATCATAGTAGTGCATTGTTATTCGTATTTCTACCAATAATAAGCCCTGAATTTGCACTACTATGATGATGTAACAATGTATGAATATTTCCGTGCAAAGGCTTTCTCTTTAGGAGGTGTTCGCTGGGGCAACACAACATCACCTAGAAAGAAACCCAAACAACTGAAACGTCATACATTGTTACATCATCATAATTCGACCATTGTTGATCGTATTTCTACCAATAATAAGCCCTAAATTTGGTCCACTTATCATGATGTAACAATGCATGACTTTTTAGTTGAGGCTTTCTTTCTAGGTGGTGTTGGCCGGGGCCTGCTTTCTCGTTGGCTACGACTTTGCTCGAGGCCTACGAGATAACAAGGCCTGGAAGTGAAAAAGTCACCTGACCAACTGGGTGTTAGCAACAATCCAAACTTCATTGTCTCCATCTTGGATGTTAACAATGAATGTTTTTCCTTTTATTGGAAACAGTGAAGGTTGAATTTTTTTCCAACAAACGAAAAAATACTGATTGTTAAAATCCAAGATGGAGACAATGAAGGATGAATTGTTGCCCAGACCCCGATGATCATGTGATTTTTGAGTGCCCTGGCCTGTCTCTCGTTGGCCTCGGACTTTGCTCGAGGCCGACAAGAGACAGGCCAGGGCACTCAAAAGTCACCTGACCATCAGGGTGCTAGCAACAATCCAACCTTCATTGTTTCCAACAAACGAAAAAACACTGATTGTTAAAATCCAAGATTGAGACAATGGTCAGGTGAGTTTTTCGCTTCCAGGCCTTGTTATCTCGTTGGCCTCGGACTTTGCTATAGTGACGTCACGCGATTTTCCAACATTTTCATACAGTTTTACATAAATTTCATACATTTCTAAATAGATTTAATGCAGTTTTAAATGAATTTAATAGGATTAAATGAATTTAATAGGATTAAATGGATTATATTTTAAGAAATTTATCCAAGAAAAAAATCACGCAAGTTAACGGACGGTCATTCATGTCGGCCTGGCCGCCCATCATTCAACGTACACCGTCACGGAAGTTTATGAATCCAATTTGTAAAAACTGTGTTAAAGTTAGCACGATAAATCAATAGGCTTAAATCGTTCATTCACCTGCAGATCCTTGACACGATAAACGAGGATTTCTTTTACTTTCCCACTTACAAGATAATTATAATAATCTAATGAAGAGTAGTACTTCATCTGTTCCTTGGCGTAGAAATATATTTTCGTTTCACAAAGAAATCGTACAGATTGAGTGATGTTACTGTAGGCCACGAATTCACGTCGTTCTTGAAAAACGTTTCTAACATATCATCCATGGGATCAGGCAAATCGTGCCCTTCAAACATTAATTTCTGCTTATATCGTTCGCTGACTATGCCGTTCAAACTTTTAAAATATGTGCTTGACGTAATTTAAACAGAAAAATCGTCTAATAATTGTATAAACACTTGTAATTTAAACTATATTGTAGTTAAACTGCAGTAAATCCTTTGATGCTCTCTTAAACGGAAGTTAGTAAGGGTTCTCGTAGGATCGGTCACGTGATTTCCTGTGACGCGTTGTTTTGTTATCGAAACGGAAAAACCCTTGATGACTCCCTACTACCTAAAGACAATGGCTGCATTCGGAGAATAGCCACTTTTTCCACTATTTCCACTTTGTCGTTCGAGAAACCACCACCAGTGAATTCACAGCGTTCGGAATTGCACGGAGAATTCACTTTTTCTTCATTATTCTTTCCACTTTTCTCTCTCGTCAAAAGCTAGTGGAAAAAGTGAAAATGACGTTGGATGGCAAGACCAATCAAATTTAGAGTAAAACTAAAACCAGATTGAATTGGAATAAAATTTGCAAATGACAGCAATATACTGTAAAATGTTTAAAAAAAAATGTCTCGCAAAGTAAATTATTAAAACATACGCTTATTTAGATAAAATAAATTAATATAGGCTTTTTTTTATGAACAAGATATGCTGATAATTTATCTTCATTTTGCTGAATTAATATTTTTCCATTTTAGTTTCGCACGACTAGTGTTTCAGTATTCCACTTTTTTATTTCATTTTATTTTATTTCTCATTATAAATCTAAAACGAATTTTCAATGAAAGAATTTTCTTTGCATTCCAAAACACAGCAGAGTATTTTCTTCTTCCTCTCCCTCACTTTTGGTGTCCCACATTTGCTCATTTAACTCACAATTCATATGATTTTAAGAAAATAATGTTTCTAAAGACGATCAGGCGAGCTCACATTCTCCATATTGGATAATCCACCAAATCACCGAAAATTCATTGAGGAGTTCGAGAGGTACGTGAATTCTCGAATTTTCTCGTGTTTCACGGAGAATTCTCTGATTCTCAAGAAATTCACCAGTGGCTGTTCTCCGAATGCACCCATTGCTGTGGATTATGGTCCATAGATATAAATCGTCATTGAGCTCCTCTGAAAAATGAAGCTAAAGTTTCTAGCTCCCGTTAAGGCGCGAACTCCGCTGAAAAATTGCGCTGCATGTACAATCGGCCCATTCATCACCTTTTAAACTTCCAGGCCTCACAACAGACGGTGAAAACGTCATCAAACGTCATTTATGCGGTATCTGTCGCGATCTGTTTTCCTTAGCTTCTTGAACTAATGGAACAGTGGAAGCTCCATGACCATTTACTTCTATAGACTTCGTACGAAGAGACGTCACTTCCTTAGTGATTCGCCATCTTGGTTCCACACAGCCGTTGCTAGAAAGAGTTTAAATCATTTTCTCCTTTTGAAATTAATTTTGGGTCGTCATAAAACACGTAGCAATACAATATAGGTTTATTGCAGACATTCTGATCGCTTATGTAGCCAAATTAGTGTCCGAATCAGCATATCTAATGCTTAGCAACGACATGTGTGGAACCAAGATGGCGCGTTGCCAAGGGGTGGAGCTAACTGTTACGTCACTCGTGCGAAGTCCATAGACCGTGCTGTGGATTAACGTTTTTTCCTTAATACATATTTTTTAAAACCTTAAGGCCGAAACATGCAAAGCAATTTTTCCAGCGACTTCTGAAAAGCGAGAAATCATACTTAGCGAGAAATACAGCGACTCGCTGCGGCGAAGCGAGAAATTCACTTTCGCTCGTATGTATTCTAGTTTGACTTCTCACTGTCGATCGTTTCTCTTGTATTAACTTTGGTTTCTTCGCTGTATACTTTGCGCATGCGTCGTTCTAGTGCGCATGTATAATTTTGCGCAAGGTAAGGTATTGCAAAATATCGAATAAACACAATCAATTTATTTATAAAAATTGAGAAAACCCCAACAGTGAAAAACAAAACTTAAAAAATATTATGAATATTAAAACGGAGTGGTTCGGGAACCGGGACTCGGAAATGTGTGTATTGTGATGGAGACCCGACATTTCCGGTCGCGCATGCACATGTTGGGCAATAATTCCCGTCGTACTTAACATGGTGCTTAATGCTGCGAATTCGTTCGTGAAATATGTGTGACTTCTTGAAGCAATCTGTGAATATGAACACGGATGAACATAATGAAAAGCCCTTAAAACTGGGATTAGAATTCTCCTCCTATGCAGAATTTACTGCTCTGCTAAAAATATGAACAGCAAAATTCTGTGCAGCTTTCAATAGACGACTGCGAAACTCTTCAGTCTGCAAAAAAGCGTGTTCCAAAAATTGTTGCAGCAGCCCAACCCCAAATCAAATACTACTCCGTCACTTTACGATGTTATCGAAGTGGCAATTATAAATCGAAAGGCAGAGGCATTCGTCCAAATAGTCAAATTGTGCAAACACAAAAAGAAGCTGGTTCTGTACCAAATGTTATATAAAAATTGTTCAATAATATAATTTATTTTCTGAGATCTTTTGTCTAATTTATCTATTCTATCTTCTATACATATAATAAAACTGTAACCAGTCCGTGGTTGTTCGGGCATCACGCAAAAACTACTGGACGGATTTTGATGAAACTTAGTATGGTTATAGCTTATAGCCTGAGTCTTCAATTAGGGTACTTTTTTCTGCGTGAAAATGTCTCATTCCCACGGGAAAATACCTGAAGGGCCCAGTGTTGTGATAATTAAACTTGCCAACAGATGTAGCTGCGAGTAGGAAAATTCGTGCAGCAGTAGATAAACTTGCCAACAGATGTCGCCAGAAAGAAGATATGCCTTCTAAACATGCCTTCCAGAAAGCGGTCAAATCTTTCTAAAGACTCAAGAGACACTAAGAGAATGAGACGAATAAGCTCGCAGGAAACAAATGAAGAACGTTAAGCTCGGCTGGCAGAGAACCAGGTGCAGCACTCATTTCGATTAAATGAAGAACAGTGCTCATCCGTGTCTGCAGAGAATAGAGCGCTCAATGATCAGCTTCCATGGACTAATAAGGTGTGGAGTGGATTTAACTACACCTCTATCGTTAATTATGCCGAATTTGCTGGAATTAGTGGAATGACCAAAAACTGTACTCATTGCGAAGCCTTAAATGGAGTAAGGAGTCAAACGGACTGTGTTGTTCTGGCGGAAAAATTCTACTAGACATTTTTCAAGAACCTCCAGAGCCTTTAAAAGCACTTTTGAGCGGGACACATCCACATTCCAAACATTTTTTGGATTGTGTCCGTTCTTATAATTCTGCATTCCAGATGACTTCTTTTGGTGCAAAGCAAATTGTGGAAGGTACATTTATGCCTACCTTTAAAATTCAAGGCCAAGCATATCGTTTGATAGGTTCTCTTTTACATGGGGATGTACCAAAATTCCTTCAAATATACTTTGTATCCGACTATTGTGAACAAGCTAACATAAGGAATTGCAATTTACAAAATCTTAACCCAACTGTGACTGCTGAGCTGCAAAACATGTTGCATCAAATAAATCCATTTCAAACTCTATTCCACAAGGACAAGAAAACGATTATAAATTTGTAATCAGTGCTGATCGCCGTCCGATAGCAGAACATCGTGGCCGATACAACGCCCCTACCACGAATGAAGTTGCTGTTGTACTGGTGGACCAGGAGTGCGACAAGCGTGACATTGTATTGCGCACCCGTAAACGCTTGCAATGGATTAGCGAAACTCATCGGGCTTATGACGCCCTTCAGTACCCTCTGATTTATTGTTGCGGCGAGGATGATTATAATTTTGGCTTTCCTCATGTTAATCCCGTGACTGGTGCAGAGACAAATGAAAGAAAGAGACTGGCAGTGCCCTATTCATTTCGCTGAGCGCTGCTGGTACCAGCGGAAGTGCAGCATTCGCCATGTTACGATTGGCAAAAACCTAAGGCAGCGTATATTTTCAATGTAATTTCAGCTGTTTTTGTAGATGATTTCTGCAAGTCTTAGTAAGCATAACCTGTTTTCTGATTTTTTTAAAAAAAACTTTATTGCATTAACTAACGATAACGTATACTTTTAATAACTCCAAATAATTGATTCAATGCCTAACGAATTTTTAAAAGACAAAAATTTTTAAATTTTAAATTAAAAGAAAAGGAAGAAATAATTCTCAGTTCAGTAAAATAATCAATTTATTAATCCACATATTGTTTCACATCGGCCTCGCTAGCTCAGTGGTTGTGTGATCGCCTCTGACGCCCGAGGACGTGGGCTCGATTCCGGGCGAGGACGACGTGGGTTCGATTCCGGTTCGATCACGCACTTCTTTCGGAAGGGATGTAAAAATGTTGATCCCGTGTAGTCGTTTGCCGGCTGCACGTTAAAGAACCCTTGCGAGGCAAAATTTGCCGCCCCTATAACCAGTCCTGAAATGACCATAGAAGTTGAAAAGGACGTTAATACCAAACAAACCAAACCAAACCGATTGATTCACATGCATTGCCTCGGGCGATCAGCTGTTTCTTGCCAATCCCAATATGGCGGCGCGAAGGCACCACTAGAGGGGAGGTCACTGCCAGTCTCTTTTTTCATTTGTCTCTAGACTGGTGCTCCCAATTCCAACAAAAAAGTTTCAGCGATGCAGTTTTATTCGTACGTGCTGCAATTAAGACTGGACCGTTATCGTCATTTGCATCATTTTTGCGGACTATTTAGTCAGTATGTAGTGGAGATGTACGCGAAAATTGAGACTGAACGTTTAGTCTTCATTCGCACAAATCAAAGGAAATTACGTACTGAAAATTTTATTGATCTTCAGGATGCCATGCAACAAGACACCGATACTGAAAACTTGGGACGTCTGGTCATTCTACCATCACGCTTCACAGGCGGGCCACGCTATATGCATGAGCGCACACAAAATGCCTTTTGTTACGTATGGGCGTCCAGACCTTTTTATTACGTTCACTACGAACCCAAAGTGGACTGAAATAACTCAAGAGCTCTTTGAAGGGCAAGCTTCCTACGAAGGCACGACATAATAGCAAGGGTTTTTAAATTAAAGCTAAAACTTATGATCGACCTGCTCACTAAGGAAAATGTTTTCGGCGGATCTTTATGTTTTCTTTATAGTGTCGAGTGGCAAAAACGTGGTTTACCTCATGCACACATTCTTCTGTGGCTGAATGAAAAACTATGCCCCAACGATAGCGACAACATAATCACCGTAGAATTCCCAGCCCCTAATGAGGATCCCATATTGCACAACATTGTAAAGACGCATATTGTGCATGGTCCTTGCGGTGCACTTAACGTGAACTCACCTTGCATGCGAGATGGCCAATGCACAAAAAGGTCCCCAAGAGCGCAGGTTAATCAAATAAAAACAGACATAGATGGGTATCCATTATATCGACGACGACTACTCAATACGGTGGATTTACAGCTGAAATATGGCTACATGGCCAGCGAATCGTTGTCGACAATAGATGGGTCGTACCTTACTCGCCTGTGCTGTAAAGACTTTTCTGACTCATATAAACGTGGAAATGTGTAACAGCGTACAGTCAACACCACCTAGACAGAAAGCCTGCGCAAAGAAACTGTATACATTTTTACATCATCATCAAACGGCCAAATGTAGGGCTTATTATTGGTATAACTACGATTAACAATAGCCGCTTTTGTGTGATATAACAATGTATGACGTTTCTGTGCGCAGGCTTTCTGTCTAGGAGTATTGGTACAGTCCATTAAGTATATATGTGTCACATACATACAGAGAGAGGAGCAGACGTTTACGTAAAAATAAAATAAAACTTTTAATTCGACTCGAATTATTATACTTGGAACAAATTAATAGAAATGTCACAATCTTGGGAATATAAAATTGATTCAATGATTTGGATCTTGCTTCCGTAGATTATCCGAAGTGGGTTGGCACAGGAACCAGAAGTGGCTGGGAGTCAGGTAAGTCGACGGAAGACTCAATGTTGACAGTCTTGATTCAGTCGTGTCTGTGGTGGAACAAAACAAAACGAATTAGACAGCAGAGGGAAAATATTCAACTCACAAATAAAGTCATTCAAGAGATTAAGCAATGTCAAAGTTCTAATAGATAACTGAATAGGGCATCTACTATAATTTGGGCGATTCAAGCCGTCCTCTCGCGCGCTGTCCCTAACGCGCAAACGGGCCTGCGCACGCAGGAAATGATTAGCGCTAAACGAGGAGGACGCTGACAGATCGGTGGCTTGATCGGGCGAAATTGTCAATATGGGAATGCGGACCTCCGAAATGGTGCTCCCTTGTGGAACCTTCGCTGGCAGGCCTTTCCCTCGGGCAGTAGTCCTCGCAGCAATGGCGTCTTCCACCTCGGGCAATGTTGTCTTCGGAATCCTCGATGCCACAGGAATTTTGACTCCGCAACTGTCGTGGTTCGTCTCGGCTGCGGTCACCATCAAAATATTTTCAGAGTCCGAATCAGAAAAAGTCACTTGCCTACTAATGTCTCTTATCTCATCCTCGGCCGTCCGATTCCTTGAGTCCGGGCTAGGAGACCTTCCTCGGGCAGAAATTCCATCAAAAGGTGAAGTGGCAATGGCTGTGTCGGTCGCCGTCTTTTCCAAGAGCTTTTTAGAGAACTCTAAATCTCTCTCTTTACTGCCAGTTGGTTCTCTTTTTATATCTCCCGAACTCCGCCCCATTCGTCAATTAATTTGCATGACCAATGAGGGAAGGGGAGAACTACTTCCCTTCCCGGGGTGAGACGTTGTTTCTTTCTCGTGTGATCGCTTCCCTGATTGCTCAGATTCTGTTGACGCCGATGACGTGTTGGGTTTTTTTTTTCCCAGCGCACGTGGCGATCTGAAGACACGTTGTCTCCCGATCGCTCATCCGACTGTCGTGACCATATGCAAATATGTGAACAAAGGTGGCGATTAAGCGACGATTGCACTGCGAAACAATAAACGTGATGAGGCCTTTTCAATCAGGCCGATACATCAGTTCGTCCGAGGCAGTGTGGCTAATTTTCGGCTTTGCGATCCATGAGGGACATCCACCCGTTATGTATTTTGATGTGCACTTAGAAAGTGGGCAACGCATATATTTTGAACCAAACAACGTCAGAGAACGGTTAGAGAGCCCCAGGCAAACAACTTTACTCGCCTTTTTTCGATTATGTGAGACGGACAACTTCGCAAAAACGCTGTACTACGAAGAGGTTCCATCGTACTATACATACGATAAGCAACGCGGCCTTGTTATTCGCCGTAAAAGAGGCACGATTGTGGACGGTGTACCAGGCGTATTCAAGGAGAATGTAATGGGTAGGGTTTCTACAGTGCATCCAAATAACGCGGAGTGCTAAGGTGCGTCTCAAAAGTTTAAAGAAACATGTTTTTGTTCAAAAGATAAAAGACAATTGAAGCTACATATAAATACTTTAATTACTAGCTTTACAAAGCACTTAAAAGAAACTCCTGAAAATATTACTCACGAAAACATAATAGAAATAAAAATATTCAACAAAATGAAATTTTGCGTGTCTCAAAAGTTTAAAGAACTACCCTCAGATGCTGAATGGAAACGTGCAGTATGTAAATTTGCGAGTGACAGGATATTAATCCGTTGCAGAGTTAGTCATTTTTTTCAAAGAAAGCTTTTCTTCCACTCACAATTGACCTACGACAATGCCTCGCCAATATCAATTCACAATCGATGAAGTGGCTGAATCTGGCGATTGAAAGCCAGCGGACTATCTGTTGCTGATATTGTCACAATTACTGGAAGATCCACAGCAGGGGTTTTTAATGTTTTGAAGAGGAGTTCATCGTTCCACCAAAAACCACGATCTGGTCGTCCCAAAGTTATCTCAACTCGCGATGACAGACACATTATACGCCTGGCAGCCACACAAAATCTTTCTATTCGCCAGATACAAGACGTGACTGGGTTAAACATATCGAAAGACACTGTGCACCGGCGAATAATTGCTAGTGGACATGTTGTCTCCGAATAAGATGAAGAAACCGCCCCTGACTGCCATGCGCATTCAAGAAAGGCTACGTTGGGCACAAGAACACATGGCCTGGAAAGACGAATGGATGTCGGTGTTGAAAAGAAGTGGCACTTGGATGGTCCTGATGGGTGGGAGTCATACAGGTACGACCTACGACAGGAATCGAAGACTTTTTACTCAAGACAACAAGGAGATGGTTCTGTCACGGTTTCGGGCGACTTCGCATTCAACGGTACCACAAATTTGGCTTTCATCAGTGGAAGAGAAAATTCGCTGACATACCAAGAAACCCTTACACAGTATCTGTTCCCGTCTGTGATCATTTGTGTGGCCTGGAATTCGTGTTCCAGCAGGATAACGCCAGCATCTATACTTCACGATCAACAATGGAGTGGTTCAGAAAACAAAATATTTACGTTATGACGTGGCCCCAAGAAGCCCAGACTTGAACCCTATAGAGAATCTATGGGGAATCCTGTCTCGTGCAGTTTATGCCAGGTTTATGCCGGCGGACGTCAATTTTCTTCGACTGATGAATTGAAAAGAGCAATTAAAGATGCATGGTACAATGTAAGATCAGAAACATTGTTCAACCTCATAAACTCAATGCCGAACAGAGTATTTGAAACAATCAAGGCAAATGGTCGTTCAATTTAAGCTGTTGTATAATTCATGCAATGTTTTTTCAGTCGTTCTTTAACCTTTTGAGACACGCAAAATTCCATTTTGTTGAATATTTTTATTTTTATTATGTTTTCATGAATAATTTTTTCAGGAGTTTCTTTTAAGTGCTTTGTACAGCCAGTAATTAAAGCATTTGTATGTACCTTCAATAGTATTTTTTTCTTTTGAACAAAAACATGTTTCTTTAAACTTTTGAGACGCACCTTATTATCTGCGCTTACTCTTATACACAATACGTGGCCCGACTTCTTTTGCTCCGCTACGAATGTTTGAGAACATTGAATACCCGAGGTATCAAGCCGCTTGCCGGGCATGCCACTCGCTTGCGCCATTTGATCTCTATGATGTTGGTGTTTTGTGGACTGTCTGATACCGCACAACTGTGGCAAAAATATGAACATCATTTGTCAAAAGATTTTTTACGAGAAATGAGACAGGCTGTTGAAGGCGGCGAACTGAATGACAAGATTCGGGAAACTCTTATGAATCGGTGTTTAAGAGATATTCAAGATGTCCTATTGTCTATTGGTGGTAATCCTCTGCCAAACTATGGTTTGCCTGCACCAAGTTCAGATGAAGGGCGTGGCAACCATAAGCCAGTTGAAATTGCGGAAACTCTTCGAGACGGTATACCTGCACTACTAACAGCAGAGCAGCGGAGAATTTACGACTGTATTTGTGAGAACACCATCAACCCTAGAGGGGGTCTGATTTTCTTAGATGCACCAGGTGGCACTGGAGAAACATTCTTAACTAAAATTATCCTGGCTCAGGTACGAAGCGAAGGCAAGGTAGCACTAGCTGTAGCCTCCTCAGGGATAGCGGCCACTTTACTGGTCGGTGGGAAAACTGCCCATTCCATGTTTAAAACATTCTACAATTAGACACTTCAGAGACGCCAGTTTGCGACATCTCGCGTAACAGTGATAAAGCGAGACTTTTGCGTGATTGTTTCTTGTTTGTGTGGGATGAATGCACGATGGCACTCCGCAAGGCAGTGGAGGCTGTGGACAGGACATTGCAAGATGTCAGGCAAAAGGACAGGCCGATAGGAGGCGTCACAGTGCTGTTTTGTGGAGACTTTAGACAGACGCTGCCAGTAATTACACGAGGCACTAGAGCTGATCTGATAAATGCTTGCTTAAAGAGCTCCACTCACTGGACTAGGGTTACACGTTGGCACTTGAGAGCTAAGATGCGGGCGCAAAGAGGCGGAAATCCAAACCCACAAGAGTTCTCCGAATTGCTACTAAAAATTGGTAAAGGCACGTGCCCAAATGAAGACGGAAAAATAAGTTAATCACACAGTTTCTTCTTCAGCAGAACTTATTTCAGCAGTTTTCGGCGACATAGAGCAAAATTTAGCAACAATACAGAAAATTCTTGATTTTGTGAATGAGCTATTCTGACACCGCGGAACGACCAAGCTGCAGCAATCAATGACATTATATTGGCACGCGTAGCGGGTGAAAATGTTGAATACACTTCCATCAACCAAGTAATGGAGCAAGATGAGGCTACAAGCTATCCAGTCGAACTTTTGAATTCTTTGTCTGCACCTGGGCTTCCATCTCATAAAATAATTTTAAAAAGTGGGTGTGCCTATAATGCTTTTGAGGAACTTGAGCCCACCCAAGTTATGTAACGGCACCCGCCTGAGAGTACTTGCTCTGTAACGAAACGTGATAGAGGCTGAAGTGCTGACGGGATGCGGTGCGAGCGAGCAAGTATTTATTCTCCGGATTCCTCTTATACCCAATAACTTCCCATTTAGATTCAAGCGCGTGCAATTTCCTATCACTGTTTGCTTTGCAATGACCATTAATAAGGCGCAGGGTCAGACGACGGGTACTGCGGGCATATACCTCACTATCAGCTGCTTCTCACACGGCCAATTGTACATAGCTCTTTCTCGAGCCAGTGATGTCAAAAATCTGTTTGTACACGCGCCAGGTAATATTACCTAAAAAATTGTTTACAGAGAGGCTTTTTGTACACAATAAATATTGTTTATTGTATTTTCTCTTTCTTCATTTATTAAATTATTTCTCTTTCTTCTAGGGATAACACATGATACTTTTTATCCCAGTGTTAATATTTTTAATTGAGATTTATGCTTTAATTAATATTTGTTTTGAAAATTGACATTACGTATTATATTATTAAAATTTTACAGTATTTTATCTTATTTTAACGTATCTTTAAACTGTTAAAGTATTGAAAAGAAAAAATTGCAAATGAACTACTCGAATTTAGGTTACGTTAAGTTAGGGAACTAAACGCAAAAACTACTAAACGGTTACAATGGTAATAGCTTATAGTCTGGGTCAACATTTAGGGTACTTTTTCTGCGTAAAAGTGTCCTATTTCCACGGGAAAAAACAACGGCTCAGTGGAATGGTAGTTAGACTTTTTATCCCGGTAATCCCCCCGGCAGAATATTTCGGGTTCTACGTGAGCGGAGCCGCGGTCACATCTAGTCTAACATAGTTTGCTTGTGATAACTTCCAAATAAAACTTCAAACTAATGAATTATTTTCAGTCATTTACGGGATGGACAAATTAACCCACCACGAGAAAGAATTGTAATCCAGTCAGTTGAGTTTTCTTTTCCCGAAATTGCAGAACGAGTTCCTAATGACGGATCATCGAGATGCCGCATAACCAGCAATATATTTCAGGCAGAACATCAACCGATGATATTTCTGAATTTGACTCCTCATGACATCTGTTGCTGTTCAGTAGATGTTCTTCTACGTCATGTGACTGAGATGCAGAGTCGTGTAACTCGAGGAAAGATTATTCTGAAATTGAAATGTGCATTTCTTTGGTAATGAAATTCATCAGATATTCGTCAACTGTGTTGTCATGTTGAACTGTATCATTTTCGAGAGCAACAGAAGATCTAGAAGATACTGGTAGGTGATCTGTATATCCACTCAACAATAACAAACGAATTCTTCACAAGGTGATGGTTGGTCATAGCAGATTGAGACGTGCTATACCACGAATTCGCGAGAAGATATTCTCTAGACAGTCTCGATTGAGACGTGCAGTTAAAATGTGTAGCACCCACATTTTTCATATCTTTGAAAAGTTCAAGCAGCGATGAAACTAATATAAAAAATCTGTTCTGAAATGGATGTAGCCCTTTCTACTTTCGAAATCTCATCGTTCTAATTTCATCAACCATATGAAAAATGTTTGATGAGTGTTTTCAGAGTGTTTTCTGAGAATGGATCATTATTACCATATCCACTTCGTAAAGGGGTGTTGTGATCCACAGGAACCCGAGAATTCATAACATCAAAAGTGTCATTTACTACAACCCCTGGCAATAAGTATTTGATCATGCTAAAAATAAGAGCTGAAGTATAATTGATTTTACAAAATATAAAAAAATTAAAATTAAAGAAATTGTTTTTAAATTGTAATGTATTCCATTACATTTGAAAACATTATAAAAATAGTAGTTATCCATTATGTAATAATAAGCGACTAAAAACAAATCTTTTCTGAGACCTTCTACGGGAAAAAATTATTTGTTCAGTTGACATCATGGAAATAAGTATTCGTTCACTATTGTTAAAAATGGAATAAACCTTTAATGGGATTACCCATTACAGTTGACAGGAGGTAGATATGACCGGGTTTACAAATGCAAATAAGTTTCATTGTTGTCCTTTCTTTTTGACACTCAAAAGAGAATACAGTGAAGAAGAGAAAAAGTTGATGATAAAGCTAATTTAGAAAGGAAAATCACAACGAGAAGTTGCGACAATAATTGGATGTGCTCAAGGAACTGTAGGTTATATGTGGAAAAAATACAGAAGCAACAACTCTGTTTCTAATAAGAAGAGAATTGGTGCACTACTCAAGGCAACAAGGAGAGATGATCGAAGACTCAAACAGATAGCTCTAAAAATGAGATCAGCATCATTACGAAAACTAAATACACAGTGGAGGAAATCGGGTGTAAGCGTATGTGATCGTACAGTTCGTAATCATCTGAACAAGCTTGGATTCTACCGAAGAAAAGCAAAGACAAAACCGAAGTTATCTGCCAAACAGATTGCAGCACGATTAAAATGGGCAAAATTGTATAAAGACTGGGATGTCAACGATTGGAACCAAGTCATCTTCAATGGTGAATCTAGAGTGTTTCGGTTGTGGTGATGACAATGGGACATATGTATGGCGCCGAGCATCTGAAAAATTTCATCCCGACTGTTTGGCGAGGTCTGTCAAATTTGCGAAAGGACTTAAGGTATCGGGATGTATCACATCCAGGGGCGTCGGTGAATTATGCATCGTGCCACCGAGCTAAGAAAATCAAAGAATTCTTGAAAGAAAAACATGAAAACATTAGAATGGCCGGCAAATAGCCCTGATATGAATATAATTGAAAATGTGTGGGCAGAACTAAAAAAGAAGATACATTCCAAATTGCCAGATAACATGTCAGAATTGTTAGATGCAATTAAAAGTTCATGGAAAGAAATAGATCCATTATATTGCAACACATTATACCAATCTATTCCATGAAGAATTCAAGCTGTGATCAAAGCCAAAGGCAGTGCTACTCAATACTGACATTGTTTACAAGCAGTGAACAAATACTTATTTCCTTAAACTCACCTGAACAAATACTTTTTTCCAAGGTGGTCTTCCAAAAATATTTATTTTCTGTCCATAGTTTTCACATTAAGGAATATTCTTTTTTTACAGTGTTTTCAAAAGCAATGGAATAATTAAAATTTAAAAAACATTTTTACATGTCTTATTTTTATTTAAAATTTTTATAATCAATCATAACTCAACTTGTTTATTCAGCATGATCAAATACTTATTGTCAGGGGTTGTAGAGGAAAAAGAGTGATTTACGACATTTGTTCATAATCTTATGTAATGCATTTGCTGTTTTCGCTGAAAACAATCGTGCTGTTAATATAACATTTTGTTGGGCTCGACCATTAACGCAAGATTCGACTGTGAAATGTGATGTATTTCCGATAATTCATTAGGTGATGCTGGCAAGAGATCAAATGCTAAATCTTTGTTCAGAATGCACCCATTACTTAAAGTGACTCCATCATCCAAAAAATAGTTCTTGAGCAGCTTTAGCAGATGAGGAACGTCAAAAAACGATTTTTATCAAAGGGATTCCAGAAAAAGGTTTTTACAGGATGAACATCCAATTGTCTCCAAACGTGCTGATTTTTTCCACCCATATCACAACTAGTTGCTACAACTTCGAACAATTTCTTCTACTTTTTGTATAATTTCATGTAGAAGGTGAGAAGACATTGTTTTATCAAAATCATAATAAATTAATTGTTTTCAGTTTTAAAAAGCCCTCGGATCATCACAACTAGAACATCCTTACATTTTCCCGTGGCTTTTTCGTCTATTCTATCAAAACAATGTCGTCCGTTGGCAAACATGTCGTCAAACACTATGATGTAATGTTTATCAAAGTCGTTTGTTGCATGTGATTTCAACAAGGGAAATATCTCGTTAAGTAATCAGGGCTGCATTCAAATGTTTTTACGAGGCCAGCGAGAGACAGGCCAGGGCACTCAAAATTCACATGATCATCGGGGTCCGGGTGACAATCCAGCTTTCATTGTTTCCAACAAACGAAAAAATACTGATTGTTAAAATCCAAGATGGAGACAATGAAGGATGAATTGTTGGGCGGACCCCGATGATCATGTGACTTTTGAGTGCCCTAGTCTGTCTCTCGTTTACCTCGTGTTTTTATTAATGACGTATATTAAAAATAGACTCCGAATCCTATTGTTAACAGCGGCAAAAAGTGAAGCAAATTGAGCCATGGCAGTTCTGGGCAGGAGTGAGCCGTGGAGTAATTAATTGAGTGGCTGCTTTGTTTTTGAAGATTTTGGGCCCGAGGAATAATTAATTCAAAACCATTCCTCAAAGTTGTTCTGCGTAAAACTGTACAAACAGACACGAAAAAGGACCAGGAATCATTTCCACAAGCATAAATCAAAAATACGTAACTAAAATGAAAATATATAACTGAAAGACGATCGAAACGAAATTGAAATTGAAACCATGATCGAAATATTGTTTATAAAATATAATAAAATACTTCAAATACAAAGTAAACGAAAAGATAAACTTATCATTCCGTGATCGGCGTGTGAACGAATTATTAATCAGCTACTCTCATTATTAGCCATGTGTTTTGCATCGTCTTCACTCACTTTCGGCCATGACAGTTCTGGGCATGGAGCTTCCCAATTTGCTTCAAGTAACAACAATTGCTTCGGAGTCTATCTTTAATATACGTCATTGGTTTTATTCCAAGGATTGATAGTGGACAATGCTGACAAAGAGAAACGGTCTTCTTTCAAGTAATTAGAAATGTCTTCAGCTGCCCAGTGTACAGTTTTTCCCCTTTTCTTCGTGATGAGCTTAAGCTGACCTTTTGTAAAGAATTTACTTAAACTGATAAGAATCTCTTTATTTATTTGTTTATTGTTGTTTTTAGGACTTTATTTTTATTTTCATTACCGGCGAAAACGTAACGCATATACCATGAACACTGATTCACTGTTAACTTCTTACGAGAATTTTGCAGTCTCTTTCTCATTGTGGCTACTGCTTCAAGATCTTTTTTCTTTTTTTTCTAGTCCATCAATGATCTTATTTTTTCACTAATCTCTAACAACAATTTCTTGACTTCAAGTTCTTTTTCTTTTACTTCCTTGATGTTTTCAACTGGCGACGTGTTGCTTGACTTAAATTACGGTTAATTGGTGATAGTTTTGCAATTCTTTGTTTGACTCGTTTTAAAATCTCACGCTTCTCATAATGTTCACGTCGATTCGATAGTTTAGGTGATGTTGTTGATGGTATATGCGTTACGTTTTCTCCGATATTGTCAGCGTTTGCTCCTATATTTGATGTTATTTCAGTATTCAATGATGGTACTGCTCCATTCTTCAACCTTTTCACTTGTGGGAGAGCTAAGAGTTCATTTTTCAAATTACGCTCATAGTCTGAAGGTTTGAACTGGGCTCAACAGATGTTGATGTAATTTGGATTTAGTCTGTCAGCGCTTTTACAGAACGCTATTCATGCTTTCTTAATAGA
>JAHWFO010028399.1:23344-42396 GCA_023313115.1 Rhysida immarginata | reverse complement strand
AACTGAGCAAAAGGATATATTTCTTGGTATTTTCACATAAATTTTACTACATGGATTATTTACTTCTCGAAAAATTTGCAATTTACAGTTCATGACTATCGATTTTAAAAAAAAATATTCTAACTAATGGAAAATTAAGCCTAAAATGAGGTATTTACGGTTTAATAAAGATTAAAAAAAAAAGTTGAATTTGATAAAGAAATGAAAAAGAATCTCCGATTTCCTTCGTTCAGTTAATGAAACTCGCACCGTTCCCGTCGTCTGCAGACGTATTGCGAAGACGGCATTAAAAAAACCGCGCATCCCCAAGTGCTTACCCCCCGTGAAGACGTGCGTCTGCCAGGAAGAATGGACGTGCACTATGATTACATATTCAACCTATTTGTGTAAGTGTATGTAAATATGAACATGCATGTAGCCAGTTGTCTATAAGATATTTGACAAGGGAGAAACCCTAAAGAAATTCTTTTTTCTTTTTTTTATAAAACTAGCTGATATACCCAACGCTCGGGCTCTTTTTTGATGAAAGTTTGCAATATCTGAATGGGAATATACAGTAAAAATTAACACATTAAAACAGCAAAAATTCATATAGAAAAACCGAAAAAAAATCTTTTAAAATATTCCTACTGTTCCTCTAACAGTTCTCCTCGTTTGTGTTGGAATGTTGTGCATAGCTGAGCGAGTTTACCATAGTGCCGGAGAAACTATGTGTGGAATAATGTGTATGGCTACGAAAGTGGGAGGAAATAGAATGAAAATGAAACAATAGGTTGATCTGACGTTTTTTCAGCCCTGGCTATGACTGTAATTCTTCTATTTTGTGTGACCTGACCTTTAAAATTTCATTAGTTTATCGCCGGCCAGGTGGCCCAGAGGGCTAGGGCGTAGGCTTTCTAGTCTCGAGTCCGCCCGGCCGTGGGTTCGAATCCCGCCGTGGGCATGGATGTTTGTGTTTGTCCTGGGCTGCGTACAGATATAACTTTGTGTAAAAGGCGCAAAATGACCTTAGTAGTCGACGCCTAAATTTCTAGAACCCCTCCCCTCATTTGTTTATCTAAAAATTCAACAATTCCAAACTTCTCTTCCAAAGCTTTTCAAAAAAATGTTAAATTCTAATAATATCAATTCTAAGAAAAGCACAAAGGACAGGAATTATATGTATTGTTAAAATTTCCGACGCCTTCTCACTGATTCTCAGAGGAGGAAGACCCTTCCAGCTGTATGCTGACGACCATTACGCGAAACTTTAAATTATGGTCAGGAAATTAGAAAGCCCGAAGAATGTTATGTTTTATAAGAGGGTGGTCCTCGATTTATGCATGTAAGTCGTGTGTCCTCAAAATATTTTTGTTAATGAAGTTTACAAAATGATCAGTCTTGAGATTCATTTACAAGTCTTAATGACCATGTCTTACATACATAAGTATTTGGTTGGCTGAATCTGGTATATTTTCTCCAATTTTTGTATTTAATGCCATATCATTTTTAGAATTCTGTGTTGCTATCACTACTGTTGAAACAAAGAGAGCAGTCTATTGTTGCACAAACTTTACCTTGCATTGTTCGTCAGGAGATATACAGGGCGTTTTTGAATTGAGTACAGATATTTTGGGAGATGATAGAAGAGGTCCTTAGAAGTATTTTTTGTCATATGAACATGGGGTCCCCGCAGCTCCGTTTACTTACAATACTGCATTGAACAATCAAATGACACCGGGACGCAGTGTGCGTTGGTAGGCCTAGATTATTTTATTTTTAACAATTAACACAAGCAATCTACTGTATGACTTTTACAGTAATTGTTCGAAATGACCGTCATTTGCTTCATTAGTTCATTTACATATCGACTAATCGTATTTTACAAAGTTTGTCCTAAGACTTTCCAACAAACAAGCACGTGCACCTTGAAATTTCTTTGCAAACAATTAAAAATACTTCATAAACGGAGCGTAATTTTGCGCAATATTTATGATACAATAAGCTTAAATTGCAGCTTTTGTCAGTTTTCACTTTAATGCATCTTCTTATGAATTTATAGCACTATTTGAATTATATTGCACATTTATTTGGTTATATCTCATATTGTGAATATTAATTGTTTTTTTTATTATCAATGCTCTGTTCTAAGTTTTATTAACTACAATAAAAGCTAATTTTGAATTTAGCATTAAAAATTGTAAACCTGTGAGGAAGATATGGCATTGCATGAAATAAACTGCGAGAGAGACATAGCATTATTATAGCGAAGCGAGCAAAGCAGAGAGGCATCGACACGCAAATGATCGCATATACACTGCCTTGCCAAAAGTATCTGGACACCTTTATAAAGAGATTTTGTCGAATATCTAGAAAATTACTTGACGAATTATTCTGAAACTTCAGGGGTGTAAAGTGCAATGTTACTCCTCATATATTTCAGCGAAGGTTTTGTCCCGAAGGCAAATAGGGGGACCAGCAACAAATTGAACAAAAAAATATAATGTTTGGGATCACCCTGCAATGCTTGAATTGTGTTGTAGCTGTAGCATATGATTATGGGGCTTTTTTTACTTATCTGTGTTCATTTGGATGAGAATAGCACGTACAGTCAGCGACAAAAGTATAGGAACTCTATTGTTTTGTTTGATTTTAAAAAACGCCTTATGGAATATTTATTATTTATTTCCAGATATTATACGTATAACTTATACATGTATAGATAAAAGAAGAAATAACCTCATTAACGTGTTGAAAACCTGAATATTCTAAAAAAAAAAAAAAACCCGCCGCGACAACAATATAGGAACTTTCATATAAACATTTTATTTTAAGGAATTTGTGTGTTTTAATGTAGTCGAATACATTTAACACAGATTGTATAGGATCCTTGAGCACTGATCAAGGCATATATTCAGTTAAGCATGCTATCATACAGGTTTTTAATATCATTTTGAACTAGATTCTGCAACGATAACATAATGGCTCCTGAGTTCTTGTATGGATGAAAATTGTCTGCCATTTTTGTACACATCTCTTGCCGATATCACGTAGAAAAATGTAAATTAAGCAAGAGTGTAGTGGAAGCGATTTGTATTTAATAAATTCTTCGAACACATTTATTTACTTCAATAAGTGCATATTTCCAGTACAAGTCATAAATGTAATGGATCCCCTCTGATACGTTTTGTCGTATTAACCTGCTGGCTTCACAATTGATAGCTACAATACGACAAGGAAAACAAGTAAACCCTCATTAAATCTATGATTAGAAGCAATTAATATTTTATACAATAAATAGAGCTAGCTATATTTAACAGAAACAACGCAAATTTCTTTTAAGTTAAACTTTAACTTTAAATTGAGCGAATTGATTCAAACGAAGAAAATAAATGTGACAATAATCTTCTTGTACATTACTCTTCTAGATTCCTGACTCCTCGTCAAAAGAATCTGGTGGGAAACAAACATGAACCGCAAAACAGTAAGCGGCTACGCTAATGCGTTCCAGGATTCGCCAGTCTTGATTTATCTAATGTAAAATAAAACAATAGACCGGTTAGGTCCCAGTACTAAGGGAGAGCCATGCTTAATAACTAACTTCTAATTGATTAGCAATGAATGACGAAGTGTATTGCGCTTGGTGGCAGGAAACATTAAGAGAATTAATTTTACGTTTAAGGAGGAGCAATAAGCGAGCTTACCTTCAGTATACGGGAATACTTACTTACTTACTTTTCAAACCCGCTTATCCGTTAGGGTCGCGGGGGCAGCAGCCCTATGGAGGATCTCCAGCGATCGCGATCTTCCGCCATCAGGCGCATGTCCTCCCTGGTAATATCCAAGCGACTCGAACCCAGATTCTCCATGTAGTCTAGCCACCTGGTTCTAGACCGACCCCTTGGTCTCTTACCCACCGGCTTGGAAAATAACAACTGCCTAGGAAGACTAGTTTGCGGCATCCGTATCACGTGGCCATACCAGCGCAACTGAGATCTCTCAATGCGGAGAAGTAGTGGCTCAACACCTAAAGATTCCCTTATTGTGCTGCTGTACACTCTATCTAGTAGGGTAACACCTGCCACATCTCTCGGAAATCTCATTTCGGCCGCTTGTACCCGCGATCGCACTCTTTCGGTCATTACCCAAGCCTCATGACCATAGGTGAGAATGGGGACAAGATAGATTCGAAGACGGAGAGCTTGGCTTTGTTACCCAGCTCGCGTTTCGTTACCACGAATCGCCACAGTTCAAGTCTGACACAGCTTGCTGCACCGATCCGAGCGTCCAATTCTTTCTCCTGCCGTCCATCACTCATGAATGCAATCCCGAGATACTTGAATTTCTCCACCTGTCTCAATGAGGCTCCCCTAACATGGAGAGCGCAATGAGCAGGCTGTCTTGAAAGGACCAGAACCTCGGTTTTAGCCACACTGATCTTCATCCCAGCTTCTTCACATTTGGCTGCAAACCGGTCTAGTGCATGCTGAAGGTTCGTGCGAGAAGACCCAAGGAGGACAAGGTCGTCAGCAAAGAGTAACCTCTCCACCAGGCAGTCGCCCACACAAACACGCTCATCGCCTCGGCTGCCCCTGTCTATCCAGTCCATAAAGATAATGAACAAGAGGGGCGACAGTACGCACCCTTGGCGGAGTCCAACACCCACGGTGAACGGTCTTGACTTAATGCCCTTTATCCGGACACACATCTCAGAGCTTTCGTACGGAGACATGATAGCAACCAGTAATTGCCCATCCACTCCATACACTTGCAACACTTGCCAGAGCTTCTCCCGAGGAACTCTGTCATATGCTTTTTCGAGGTTCACAAAGCAAGCGTAGACCTCTTTTGCATACTCCCAGGATTTCTCAAAGATTTGCCTTAGAGCAAAGATGTGATACGTGAATACTGCTCCCAAATCCTCGCTGGCGAATGCTGAGAGCCCCAGGGCATAACCACGGAGACTGGTCCCTCGGGAGTTCTATTCTCTGCAATAGGTACGCTGGAAGCTACTACTCCTCTGTAGTAGTAGGCTGGAATGCCTTGTATCCAAACAATGGTTCGGAAATCTTGTATGAAATAGCTGCCAGGACGAATCTGTTGCACTGTCGTTTGAAGCACGAATATCCACCAAATATTCGTGGCGGTGACTGCAAAGTCGTACTGCTTGGCTCGCCAATCTTCCTCGTCGTGAATTCTCTCGTTCGTATTGCCGGGGCTGCTACAGGACTCGTTGTCTCTTGCTGAAGTGCATCTTCCAGTTTGGGTTACGCCATCTTCCTTTGCCACATTGGCAATCACGCCTCTCGATACGAGAAATTCCTGTGGAACGTTAGTTGGAGCTAAACAAGATGATAAATTGGAACACACTTTACAAGTAATATTATAGATTTCAGTCTGCGTGCTCCCTTCTCTTGTTTTATCTCGCACTCTGTCTCTTTTCATTGGCTTAGAAGTCCGACAGTTCAAATTAGAGACAGTCTTTCTAAATGTCGGTTTCTCACATTCGCCAAGCTCGCTCTCCCCTTTCTCTAAATTTCCCCCCATCAAGTTCGCCTTCGAAGCACCTTTCCTTCGCTTACGACGCTTTCTCTCGCGAAAGCCTCTGTTTTTATTGACCCGCTTCGCTTGAGGCTGTTTCTTGTCGATGGATGGCGCTGTGCTAAAGCTATCAGAGTCAGAGTAAGCTTCTCTTTCTCTTTCTCTTCCAGCCTTAGCTTCAGTCACGTTCATTCGCGACATCCTCCCTCCGCCCCCTTCGTGGTTTTGTCGGGGAAGTTTGCTTCTGCCCCTTTTCCTTAGGCAAATGCCGCGAGTCCAATTCTGCGTTGTTTTGCAATGTATCACAACACATATTTACTTGTTTACTTCTCTGTTTCTTAAAAAAGAGAGTAATTAACTTTTTACAACGGTGGAGGTTATGTTCCGGTTTCCAAGTGGGTTTGGAATAACCTTCCCACTGTTTTATCTCGCGCTCTGTCTCTTTTCATTGGCTTTGAAGTCCGACAGTTCAAATTAGAGACAGTCTTTCTAAACGTCCGTTTCTCACGCTCGCCAAGCTCGCTCTCCCCTTTTTCTAAATTTCCCCCACCAAGTTCGCTTCCGAAGCGCCTTTCCTTCGCTTACGACGCTTTCTCTCGCGAAAGCCTCTGTTTTTATTGACCCGCTTCGCTTGAGGCTGTTTCTTGTCAATGGATGGCGCTGTGCTAAAGCTATCAGAGTCAGACTGAGTTTCTCTTTCTCTTTCAGCTTTAGCTTCCGTCACGTTTATTCGTGACAACCGACATGACCCAAAAAGTTTCGACAGGGTTCATGTCGGGTGATAAGGATAGAGTCTTGAAAAGCTTCATTTTCTTCAGGGCAAACCATTCAGTAACACACATTGCAGTATGAATGGCAGCATTGTTGTATTGGAACTGCCATTTTGATGCCATTTTGGCAGGGAGAATTCGTGACAGTAGTTCTATGTATCCCTTGATGTTATGCGACCGTCCATAAACTATGGTTCAAATTTCGTACCATAACCAATAGTAAATAAATAAAGAGAGTTCAAGCGTTATACGGAACAAGAAAATTTAATGCTTAACGCGTTTCGAATGTCTTCATCATCGGAGGTTATCCTGTTACAAAGTTGAAGTTCGACAATCGAACAGCGCAGGGAAAAACAAAAAGAGCGGTCTGGAAGCTATGCTTTCACTGCCATACTCGTCCAAGTAATAGCCAAGGGAAGTACGCTGGATTAGGAAAGAAGCCAGATGAACCTGGTTAAGTCATCCAGAGGATAAAAAGGAGTCCTTTCTTATAATTACGATAGAGTTGATTGTTGATTGACGATAGGACACGGAAGACTAGGTGATCCAGTAGTTGGTAAGATGGCCTTTTGGATGTCGTCGAAGTTGATGTCCAGGATGTGACGAGGCCTGCGATGCCTGAGGGAACTTCTAAAGGTGAGCTGGTGATCCAGAATATTTGCAACCAATAGATTAGGATGGTCCTTAATCTTCGGAAGCACCTTCTTCAGCGACTCTTGGACGTGGTTTCCAATGGTAGTTATACCGAAATCTTCAGCAATGGGAAGTATTAGTTGCTATTCTTCTGTCGAGTTAGGCAATTTTTCTTAGGGTGACATTTTGGAAGGTTTGGAGGTCCTTCCATCGGGATTTGCAGATTGTAGCCCAGGCAGGCATACCATACAGAAGAATGGTTCGGATTACCATTATATATAGAAAAAATTTTCTATTCACTCCAAGAGCACTGTTACGCCCCAGAAGAGCAACCAGACTAAACTTTGCCTTCTTGGCCTTGTTGATAGCATAAGAGAGATGGTCGCCCCAATTTAGCGTGACATCTATCACTACTCCGAGGTATTTATAGTTTTTTACTCGCTCGAGCTCCTTTCCAGATAGGAAGAGTGGCTTCGGGGGTTTTCTACGCTTTTTTGTAATGAACCTGGCTTTGCATTTATCAACGTTTAGGTTTAACCTCCATTTAGCAACCATTTCTCACACTGATGTAAAGCCTTTTGTAACCGAGATATAACATGAGCAGGATTGCGGGCACTACTCATGATGGACGCATCGTCAGCAAACAGGTATAAATTTCACTTTGTAAAAGTTGGGAAATCCTGAACGAAAAAATTGAACAATGCAGGGCCCAGGACAGAGCCTTGGGGGACGCCAGCATTGATGTCACAAGGATTAGACATGGAGCAGCCAACCTTGACATGAAAAGTCCTTTCCGACAGAAAGGAACTAACCAAAGCAATCAGATAGTCAAGAAAACCACAAGTAATCATTTTGTATCTCAGGCCATTATGCTAGACCTGATCAAAAGCTTTCTGGACTTCTAAAAACATAAGACCACCGTACTTAGCGCAATTTAAAGGAGTGTTTAGATCAGCAACAAGCCTCCAGAGCTGAAGTTGGCAGGAGTGACCTGGGCGAAAACCAAATTGCTCCTCACGAATAAGATTTTTGGCCACAGAAAGCGTTAAATCCTTAGAATGACGCGTTCAAGGACTTTTGACATCGTAGGTAATAAGCTTATGGGCCTGTAGCTGATAGCGAGAGCAGGATTTAGCCCAGGCTTTGGTATCGTAACGATGACGGACTCCTTCCAGATATCAGGGAAGTATCCATGTCTCCAGCAGTCATTTATGACCCTGGTAATAATCGAGATAACATTACTAGGCAACTTCTTGAGGGCACAGCTTGTAATAGAATCTATACCTGCTCTTTTCCTGGTTTTAAAGCGCTTTATGATGTCGGAAATTTCGTTAATGCTAACAATTTCCTCAATTATTAGCTAGGAACTCGCTGAGTTAGCCCATAGGAGTTACACACATCATTGACAAGTCGAGTATTTGAGCGACTATCAGGGTTTTCTTCACAAGGCATGGTAAATTGCTTTTCCAGGGAGGCAACGATCAGTTGAACCTTATCACGATCACTGGTGTCAACATCGCCATTTGAAGTAAGCAGTGGAGGCAGGTTGATGGGTCTGTTTTCTTTTAAGTCCCTTACAGTCCCCAGAGCGTTTTGTCCTGGACTGATCAGGACTTCAGTTTATCGCTCCACCTTTGATTTCGTAGTGCTTTAACTTCTTCCTGGACCTTGCGAGAAAGCCTGTTGTACTTAGTCTTGAAGAAGGGCAATCGCTTACACTGCCATAACCTTCTATAGGAATTCCTTTTGAGAAGAGACGTCTGATGTAAGGAGGGAAGTCGAGATGTTCAGGACGCTTTCGATCAGCAGTGGAGGCACTGGAAATAGTAGCATCGTGGATAACACTAATGATAGCACTGATATTTGTGTTGATGTTATCATTGATTACAACCTCTTTGTATGGAATACTATTTTCTCGGAGAATATTCCTGAAGAGTTTCCAGTCCTGCTTGGATCGAAGCCCAATCTTCAAATCGATGTTAAAGCCCTCAAAGATAAGCATCACTGGTCGATGGTCACAGGATAAGTCATCTACTGTAAATACAGGGTGATTCAGTCAATTTCTGACCATTTCAGTACTATGATTTATTGACCCATTAATGTTTACAAACTTAGCATTTCAGTATGATATTTTAGGCAGTTCGGAGTTTTTATTCCCGTGGAAAAGTCTTGATGATATGCTCAATGTGGCCACTAAGAACGTTTTGAACTGCTCGCAGCCAAATGGTGAAGTTGTTCATAACTCTATTCAGGATTTCTGCATCCACAAGGGTGCAGCAGTCGACGATGCTTTGTCGCAGCTGGTCTAGGGTTCTTGGTGCTGTAGTGAACACACTGTCTTTAAGGAACCCCCAGAGATAAAAATCACATGGGTTTAGGTCAGGACTCGTAGGGGGCCAAAGAAAGCCACCCCCGAATCGATCTGGAAACCTGTTTGAAATGAACATTTTCGACAACTTCAGCCGTTCGAATACGAGCTTCGCTCCCGCCTTTTTCCTTGCCTTTAACACATCCAGTGGCACGAAATTGCTTGACAAAATCCATGATTGCTTGCCTGCCTGGTGCGTCTCGACACTTATACTCCTTCCGGAACTTTCTTTGCACGGTTACAGATGATTTTGTCTCGAAATACCATTCGACAACCTTGTATTTCTGCTCTGTTGATAAAGCGGGCGCCATTTTTCAACAATACGATTTTCATGCAGCGCCATTGCAACAATACAAACTCCAACTATTTAGATATTCGATGTGGCGCTCATATTCTTTCAATTGTTTATCCCTAATGCACGTCATTCGAGTGAAATGGTCAGAAATTGACTGAATCACCCTGTATATTATAGTGCTTGAAGAACCCTTTAAGAACAGCTATGTCCAACACGTTACTAACTGGTGAGTGATAACAGTAATAAGTGTTGTGAAGGGGACCAGCAATAAAGGCGTTCTGCAGCCGAGTGATAACGTGAGATGGCTGGTGCGCCCACGCCATGATGGTAGTATCATCAGGATAGAAATATAAATTACACTTCTCGGGTTTTGGAAAATCGTGCACAAAATAATTAAAGAGAACTGGCCCGAGGAGAGAACCCTGTGGGGCACTGGCCTTTACCTTGCGGGGCGTGGAGAAGTTTTCACCAACTTTGGCTTGATAGAATCTGTCGCTGACAAAGCATCTCACCGTCATAATCAAATCAGTAGGGAACCGTCTCTAATCATCTTATAGATTATCCTCTCGTGCCACACTTGATCGAAATCTTTACTGACATCAAGAAAAACCACGCCACACTATCTGGAAAGGTTTAGTGGGGTGCTCAGATCTTCAACGAGCCTCCAGCTTCAAATCTCATCTGCAGATCAGCAACATTGTCAATTTCGTTCAATGTATATCCATATAAGATATTGCCGTTTTGATTGGGGCATTTAGAGTTCCATGCATGGTGCTTGGCATTCAACTCGCCCGCCTTTATAACTGAAATAGGTCCGGACAGCAGCTCATCAAGCTCGCATGGGCCAAAATTGTGCTTAGGCGAGTTATATAATGAAATGAACTTAATTTAGCCTGCGTCAGCATCATTTATAATAACGGAAACTGCCCTCATTCCTACATAGTTGGGAGTGATAGTCTCACGATGATCAATGCCGTCCTTGACAATGATTGCTGCCCCACCAAACGCTTGGCTAGCATTATTACCCAAAGTCCGATCCTTCCGATATACATGATAACCGGGCAATTTGAAAACTTGTGTTGATTTCAGATGCGTCTCGCACACGAAGGCGATGTCGACTTGCCAATTTATAAGAAAATTGTATAACTCGATGTGCTTGCGAGCATTTCCCCTTGCATTCCATACAATATATTGCAGCGAAGTTTCTTTTGATTAATGGTCCTATATGGGGTCTATCCATGATTATTGGTTAGATTTGTGAGACGCAATCTGTGGCACTACTTTCCCACTTTCCTTGTAGAGGTTCAGCCAGTTTCCCAGAGTCCTGTAAATACTTCGCAATTGGTTTGGATCAACCATACCTGTGTCATTAGCGCTGGATGTGACCGAATCACAGGTTTTCCCTTCTAGCACTTTATTACTTTTGAGCCTTTTTACATGGCCTCAGCTTAGGTTTTCCCTTGTAGCACTTTGTTACTTTTGAGCCTTTTTTCTCCTTTGTTACTTTTTTTGATTTAGGACACTTTGTATAACTAGATGTCTGCTGACCATCACACTGGATACATTTAGGGGGATATTTACCCTTAATATTGGTACAGTCCCTCGATTGGTGGTTGCCAGCGCACTTATTACATCGAGGCATTTCGATACAACCTTGAGAGACGTGACCAAAACGTAAACAGGTGTAACACTGCCAGGGCCTTTAGTAACCTCTAAATATTTCTACAATAACAGCTAGTGGACCGACACGTTTTAAATCTAAGAAGGACTTGTGATGTTCAGTATTTTGAAGGATAACCAAAACCATTGGCATTTCGACGGAACCATTATCTTTTTTAATCCTGATTGTTTTCTTCGGAAAATAGTTAGCCTTCCTGAGGTCGACGCCAAATCTTCTAGGTCATACGTTGTATCGACATTCCGGACAACGTATTTCAGCATTTTTTCAGATGTTAATTGGTGATGCTGGATTTTCAGAACATCGTTGCGTTTGACTCCAGATACTAAAATCTTACGAGTCTCTTCGTCGTGGCACGTAATTTTAATGGTGTCCTTTCTACCTGTGTGAGCAGTGATTTTGTCGACAATCGACAATCGAACAGTGAAGTGTACATTTGTTCAGTGGGACGTAAACAGTGCTTACACGATTCTCACCCTTCCGGAATAAATTCCGCATGAAATACACTGAAATAGGCAAGAAGTCTGACTAACCCAAAGAGGTCTTCCACATTATGAAAAAACAAAATAATAAGATTGAAGATCGTCAGAAGAGTGGGAGAGGGGGAGGGGGAGGGGGTGATATTACATCTTCCAATAATTCCTGAAGGAAACGTTGCCAATGTCTTCGAAGTGGACTTCAAGTATATGCCTCGGTTTTCTATACTTTGTATGCCACTTCATTTCCTTCCGGTTATTCAGTATTCCAGCCACAAGATCATTGTCATGGCTCTTCATCGTCTGTGCCCCGTTCATCAGGAGATCTTGGATACACTTTCCAATATGAGTGATGTTCAGATCCGAGTGGATGTAATGATTTTTTACGGCCCTTCTTCCAAACTGGACAATAATCCTCAGGGTAACATTCTGGAACGACTAGAGTTCACTCCATCTGCTTCTACATATATTCACCCACGCACGCATACCATAGAGGAGAATAGTCCGAATCACTGTCTTGTATAGTAGTAATTTATTGTCGAAGTTGAGGGCGCTGTTTCTACCAAGGAGAGCTATAAGATTGTACTTAGCCCTCTTTGCTTTGTTCAGAGCAAAAGTTTCGTGACAATTCCAGGAGAGTCTTAAGTCGATGATAACACCAAGATACTTGTAGTTGTCAACCCACTCGAGTTTCTTATTGAATAGAACCAGGGAATTCGGGGGACACTTAAGCTTTTTATTGATGTACACGGCTTTGCATTTTCCAACGTTAAGATTCAGTTTCCAGCAATTAAACGAGTCCTCAAACTTTTTCAAGGCGTTCTGCAGCCAAGTGATAACGTGAGATGGCTGGTACGCCCACGCCATGATGGCAGTATCATCAGGATAGAAATATAAATTACACTTCTCGGATTTTGGGAAATCTTGCACAAAATAATTAAAGAGAACGGACCCGAGGACAGAACCCTGGGGGAGACTGGTCTTTACCATGCGGGGCGTGGAGAAGTTTTCGTCAACTTTGGCTTGATAGAACTTGTCGCTGAGAAAGGATCTCACCATCATAATCAAATTAGAAGAGGAACCCGTCTTTAATCATCTTGTAGATTAGCCCCTCGTGCCACACTTGATCAAAAGCTTTACTGACATCAAGAAAAACCACGCCACACTACCTGGAAAGGTTTAATGGGGTGCTAAGATCTTCAACTAGCCTCCATATCTGCATCTGACACGAGTGGGCGGCTCGAAAGCCAAACTGCTCTTTCCGCACTAAACCATTGGTGAGACAGTAGTCTTTGAATCTGGTGAAGATCGTTTTCTCCAAGATTTTAGACATCGACGGGTATAGGCTGATAGGTCGGTATCTCGCGGGAATTGCAGGATTTTGCCCCTGCTTGGGGGTACTTAACACAACAGACTGCTTCCAAACATCGGGAAATAGAAATACTTCCAACAGTCGCTTATGATATACGAAATGTCGTTAATGATGTTCTTTGGGAGATTCTTTAAGGTGTTGTATTTATCTTGTCTCTTCCTGGAGCCTTCCTCATTTCAGATTTTATATGATGGTAGCGATTTCTCCGGCCTCGATGATGATCTTATTTGTAGGCTGTGGGACTTCATAAAAGTTGGCAAGACCATGTTCCGCAGTCTGGGACATGAGCTGACTCTCGGGATTATTGTTATCAAGGGGAAACAAACTGCATCTCTAGGGAATCTCCAATTATTTGAGCTTTATCCTGATTAGTTTGGACGTAATTACCTTAAGGGGCCCGAAACGGAGGAAGCGTATCATTCTTCTTCTTCTGAAGAGCTGTAACCATGTTCTAAACGGAATTGTCGCTAGATTGTCATTCAATCTAGCGTCACGAAGCTCTTTTAATTCTTCTTGAAAGCTTCGCACTAACCTGTTGTATTTGGTTTTAAGCCAAGGCAAACGATAGCACTTCCAGATTCTACGGGTCTTGCAATCAAATGAAGAGCTTCCAGTCTTGCTGATGCTTGACTTCTTCTCTGACATTTATGTCGACATTGTCGAAGTTCAGCGCCACAGGCTTGTGGTCAGAAGAAAGATCATTCATCGTGAAGATGTTGAATGGCTTGAAGAAACCCTTTATTAGAGAAATGTCAAGAACATCACTAGTAGGGAAATGGTCACAGTAGTAGGTGTCCTCCACAGGTCCAGCAGCGATGATGTCATCTTTACCTTGTATATACCTATGGAGAATCATGCCGTTGTAGTTCTGCATTCTGGATTTCCAGCTTGGGTGTTTGGCATTTAGGTCACCAGCCAGGACAATTGGAGTGTCGCCACTGAAGAGTTCATCAAGCTCGCTAACGTCAAGAGAATGTTTAGGTGAATTGTAGAGCGCCACCAACTTCACTTGACCAAGGGAGACTTCATTGATAATGATGGAGGCCGTTTCCATACCTGCATAAAATTTGGAGACTAATTCTTGGTGTTGAATTCTCTTCTTAGTGGATTAGTCAGCGCCCCTAGAAGAACATCTTACAGCGTTTGAAGCCATACGATTGTTACGGTACACACAATAACCAAATAGCTTGAAGTCTAGGCTTGATTTGAGGTCGTTTCACAAGGACAGCAACATCAATTTCTTGCTTTATCAGGAAATTGTGAAACTCGCTTTATCAGGAAATTTCTTGCTTTATCAGGAATTCCCCTAGCGTTCCATATTACGCACCGAAGTTCACCTTTGTTGATTACATTATAACGTCGTGCATCTATATAAATTGGTTGTAAAAAGCCCACTCAATTCTGCGTAAGTTTTGCCTAGATTGGAAAACAGATGAAAGATACGTCCTAATTGCTTATACATACCTGGTAGGTCGTGAATGTTGAGGCCTTTTTCCTGCGGCTTAGACACAGCAGCAGCAAAGGATTTGTCTGCTGTCACTTTGGAACTAAGCATCCTTTGAACCTGGGGGTATTTTGGATATTTCGTGTAGCTCAAAGTGTGCTGTCCACCACATCTTCTCTGAAAATGATGTCAACATTGTCAAAGTTCACGCCTTCCTTCACACCTAAGAACGAGCACCTGGGCTCGGGGCTGTCCAAGGCACATCTAGCCAGCTCTCGTAGGCGTCTGTTATACGGGTTATGCGTCTGTTTATTTCCTAATTTGCCTAACAGGCTTAACGTTTGTTCACATGACGTTGGCTACTAAACGAGCCCCGCACCTCGCTCATGCGGGGCCAGACAGCACATGCCCCGCTGTGCTACGAGGCGCATGGTTGTCGGTGGCGACGACTAGTGGGTGCCCGGGTGAACACAGAATATGCCGCCCTAGGAGGTGCCCAGTTCGGAGCCATGGCAAGTACATTCCTCGTACATTCGGACTTAGGATTTATTTAGATTTTTTGAGGTTTCCACTGTAGATTTGTCACATGTCTTCTGCAAGAAAATTGGCACAATTTAAGTTACAAGTATAAATTAGTAACAACAAAATATTAGAAAGATAATTATCCGAAAGCACTGTCTTCGGATTCGGCGTGTTCGTCATCCGACGTCACTTCTGCATCGCTAATGGTCGAAGCACCCTCAGAGGCAGCCACGTCCAGCTCCGAAGGTAAGTTCAAAAACTCGTTAATTCCGCAGTACGTATTTTGATAGAAGGTTGCGTCCCCGGCTTGATAATGTTGAGCAGCCATAGACGGGTAATGATTCACGTACCGGTGTATAGACGATCCGGGGGAACTAGAGATGATGCTGAGCGAGTTCAGGATTCTTCGGGCATCATGGGACCCAATCTCCGGTAGCCCGTGCCTCGCCTGAAGCAACTGCAGCTGCCGAGAGGTCCGTGTCAGCGATCGCCCTTCTGAATTGAACAGCAGGCTATCAGTCCGTTCCCTTGACGGGTTTTGTCTGTCTCTGTCCCAGTCAAACCAGGCAAGAATGTCACCAAGTAATCCCTCATTCACGATCGCACTGGCTCCCTGTTTCTCGGTCTTCTAATGCTGAACTAATGCTACTCGCCGTTAGTTTTTGCCGTTTGGAACTCATTTCTAGTAATATTGACAAAACATTGGGCCTCTTGCCCTGAACAAGGGTTACATAGGCGGCGCAGAAGCCAATCAGATAGCTGCGCTACTTCGATTTCAGGGCCAATTTCGACAATAGGCTATGCACAGTGGCCGCAACTTTAGGATTGTTATCGCCGCAGTATCGTCAGCTTTAGCTTTCGCTTGATCGAACTCCCCACCGATCGTTTGATAGAGCCTCTCTTGCCTCACATTCCTTCCACGGCGAATTGTTGCTTTGCCCCTCAGTCTTAAACACTCTATGAGCTTTTGGATTTTTAATCGGAATTTCGAGTCTGTCAGCCCCTCATTTCTGTGTAACTGGGCGGCTAAGTATTCCGTGAAAGCCGTTATACAGGGTGTAAATTTTAAGTTGACAAAGCAGAATAACTCGAAAAATAAGCTTCACACGAAAAAATGCGTAGAATCCAAAGTTGATTATTTTCGAGGGGGCATCTGCTGGTGCTAAAATTAGCCCACCCCCCCCCCGGCCCCTGGGGGTGGGGCGGGGGGCAACTTTAAAATTTCAAATGGGAACCCCTATTTTTTATTGCAGATTCAGGTCCTACATAAAAAACTACGTACATTTTGTCTGAAACATTTTTTTTATTTTTGGTAGATGGCGCTGTAATTCAAGAAAATCCATTTTCTCATTTTTGCGTGGAAATAACTAATTTATTATTCATTTCGATTCCTACATTGTTTTAACTACAATGTAATTTGAAGACATTTCGTCAACAAACAAATAACGTAAACATTGGCATTTTTTTCAGAATGTTTACATTTTAAATTCTGATCTTTAGAAGAAAAGATTGTAATTTTTCAACTGTTTTTGTGAGTGTACAACGCCGTATTGCTTTTGAATTTACATTATGAATTATCTTTCTGTGGAAGAAAAAATTGAGATGGTGTACATTTATGGAGAAAGTGGGAGAAATTTTGATAATGCAGTCGCGCTTTATGCTCAGCGTTTTCCTGGCCAAACGCGATCACGGTCTTCTTTTGTTCGAGTTATTAAACAATTTACTGCGGAAGGTAGTGTGAACCAGAAAAAAAGAACCCGTGCAGCTACTGTTTGTGGAGAAAACAATCAAGTGTCAGTCCTAGCTGCTGTGGCTCATAATCCACATGCGAGCACAAGAGAAATATCAAGGCAATCAGGAATTTCACATATGAGTGTTTGGAAAATGCTGAAGCTCCACAAATTTCATCCATATCATGTATCTATGCATCAGGAACTACATGGCAATGACCACCAAAACCGTCTAACGTTTTGTCACTGGGCACTTCAGCAGATGCAAACAAACCAACATTTTTTTGCACGAGTTCTTTTCTCCGATGAGTCAACATTCACAAACCACGGGGAAGTTAATCGACATAACATGCATTACTGGAGTGAACAGAACCCACACTGGATTCGAGAAGTCAACCATCAGCGACCTTGGTCAATTAATGTTTGGTGTGGGATAATTGGCGATAAACTTATCGGTCCATATTTTATAGACGGTAATTTGAATGGCAACAAATATCGTAACCTACTTGAAAATGAACTACCAGATCTACTTGAAGACCTGAGTATTGAACTTCGACAACACATGTGGTTTCAACATGATGGTTGTCCAGCGCATTATTCATTAGTAGCGCGCGAAGTACTACATCGACTTTACCATGGTCGCTGGATCGGCAGGGAAGGTCCTGTGAATTGGCCAGCCAGATCGCCTGACCTTACATCGCCAGATTTTTTCTTATGGGGTTACCTCAAAGATATCGTTTATAAGGAAACGCCAACCACTCGCGAAAACATGATTCAAAGAATAAGAGATGCTTGCGCTGCAATTACACCAGACATGTTATCAAGATGTGTTCAGGAATTTACAAAACGAGTCAATAAATGCATCGAAGTTGGAGGTCATCAATTTGAACATTTAATTTCATAAAACGGCGAGATGCAAGGGATTTAAGGACAACAAGCAGGCCGAAAGTGAGAGGCGAGGGGACTCACTGGAAATACAAGCACCCC
This sequence comes from Rhysida immarginata, assembly GCA_023313115.1. NCBI lineage: Eukaryota > Metazoa > Arthropoda > Chilopoda > Scolopendromorpha > Scolopendridae > Rhysida > Rhysida immarginata. The sequence continues at coordinate 24,601 of JAHWFO010028399.1, read as the reverse complement.
GAAATTCATTTACTTGCAAGTATTTGCAAATAAGAAAAAATAAAACGAAAACAATCGGTCCTTTTAAGGACCACCAAATCTTAAACGGGAATAACTTCATCTTTACACAGTCTTTTACTTTTTTACTCTGTTAGTTAATGAGTTCACTCGTTAGTACGTAGGATGTTCGGTTAGTTAGTTAGCTAATCAGTTGATTTGTTTGATAATTATAAAGTTGTGTGGCCTCATGACCACGAAACAAAACAAAATTATCCTAATCCGCGGCAAAAAATAATAAAATAATAACTTTGCGGCAAAATTTACGAAGTAAATAAGTATTTTTTATTTCTCCGTAACCATTTCCACGCAAAAATGAGAAAATGGATTTTCTTGAATTACAGCGCCATCTACCAAAAATAAAAAAAAATGTTTCAGACAAAATGTACGTAGTTTTTTATGTAGGACCTGAATCTGCAATAAAAAATAGGGGTTCCCATTTGAAATTTTAAAGTTGCCCCCCGCCCCACCCCCAGGGGCCGGGGGGGGTGGGCTAATTTTAGCACCAGCAGATGCCCCCTCGAAAATAATCAACTTTGGATTATACGCATTTTTTCGTGTGAAGCTTATTTTTCGAGTTATTCTGCTTTGTCAACTTAAAATTTACACCCTGTATACTTCTTCACTGTCTGCTGGCAAATCGCTTGTTCTTTCTCAAATAACTTAACACCATCCTCTTCCTTGCGAATGTCAAAAAGGGGTTCCCAGTTCGTGGGTCCACCCCGAGTGTGTTCTATTTTCTGCCTCGCCTTTTCATATATAAATCCAATGAGAGTTCTAGACAAGCCGACCTAAACATTCCAGTACTTGTTCGTGTCTTCTATGTGTTCTGCATAAAAGTCAAAGAAACGTTTGCCTGCGTCAGGTTTGCTTGTTCGGATGATCAGTTTGCGACTTTGCAGCTATTTAGAAAGGTACAGAGACGGCAAGGGAGGAATAGCCGATCCCAAAGTGCGTCTAGGGCCTTTACGATGGGCAACTTCTTTCCCAGTCTAATCAGACGAGCTCGCTGAGCTTTCACTCGCATCATTGGAGCATGCCATAGTTGTTTCCGGCCTTTCAGCCATACTTTCAAGGTTCGTTGCCTTTGCCAGCAGCTGTAATAAATTCTCGTCCAAGGCTCTCTGGCCTACACACAAAAGTTCTTTTTTTCTTTCAACGATGAGCTCCCTTCTGCGCTCGGGGGAGTGTATCTTATGCGCTCTGTGAAGGTGCTGATTT
>JAHWFO010028399.1:0-23334 GCA_023313115.1 Rhysida immarginata | reverse complement strand
CCCAAGGACAGATAGGCGTGCCGACCACTTCGAACACACACGATCGAATGACTGTGGCACAACCCCAAGTGCCTTATGACTCAAACACCTGGGAAATTGGAACCGTTCGCAGAGGACGGAAAAGCAAGCCAGTTGCCGATGGTCGATTCGACTGGCTGGCCCCCCTCCTCCTCCGACTACAAGGCACGCGTCGTCGAGAATCTAGAGGCGTTCGATTCTCGAGCGAGGATGTCCCCTTTTTGGAGTAAAGACAGGCTCCCGTTGGCCCGGCCGCCATCGGAACTGCCAAGAAGCCGCGATGGGCTTCGCTCTAGAAACAAGTATGAATGGTTCCCAACTGCAACCACGACCAACACAGACCATGATCAACCGCCGGAACATCTCTTGCCGCCGTAGACAAGCGGCCTTCCCTCACAAATCCATGGTTGGTCGCGGGGAAACTACAGATCGAACCGTAAAGAATAGCTGTTCGCATAAGCAAACTGTCGCCATCCAAGTTCGTGAAAGCAAGGGGACGCATCCGTCTGTTCCAGACAAATCCCCCAGTCTGAAGGATATCTCAATAGATAGCAGTGTGGTCCCTGCTCTACTAAGTACGACACCCCTACCATTACTTAGGTCGTCAACGGACGATTTGGCACCTCCGCTTCAAGCACACGGGATTGGATGATCACGGCGCGACCCCAGGTGTATGAACGTCTCGGCCACCCGGGAAATTGTATTTGGCCATTTGCAGGGGTGAACGTCGGGCGGCGGATTCACTCCCAGGGATTCACTCCCCTATCTCGCCCCGCACGCTTAGCGCTAGCTCCCTCGGCTCAAGGCACTCACTTATCGTTGCCGTGCCTAGATGGGATTCTGACTTACAGGCGTTCAGCCAAAATCCCGCAGATGGTAGCTTTGAACTACTGGCCGCTCGACCAAGAACAAAACCATGTATCTGAACCTGTGGTTCCTCTCGTACTGAGCAGGATTACTATCGCAAGGACCGGTTATCAGTAGGGTAAAATTAACCTACTGTCTCACAACGGTCTAAACCCAGCTCACGTTCACTGTTAATGGGTGAACAATCCAACGCTTGGCGAATTCTGCTTCGCAATGATAGGAAGAGCCGACATCAAAGAATCAAAAAGTGACGTCGCTATGAACGCTTGGCCGCCACAAGCCAGTTATCCCTGCGGTAACTTTTCTGACACCTCTTGCTTAAAACTCTTAAAATCAAAAGGATCGATAGCCACGCTTTGGCGGTCCGTATTCTTACTGAAAATAAGGATCAAGCCAGCTTTTGCCCTTCTGCTCCACACGATGTTTCCGTCCTCGCTGAGCTGGCATTAGGACACCTGCATTACTGTTTGACAGATGTACCACCCCAGTCAAACTTCCCACCTGGCAGTGTCCTTGGAGCGGGTCGCCTGGGAGGAACAGCCAACATCGCTTTGAGGCAACGTGGCGTGGCGTCCCCCGGGCTTGGCAATAGAAGCATGAGCGCTCGGAAACGCTCGCTTCCCGCCTCACCAAGTAAGTAAAGAAACAATGAAAGGTAGTGGTATCTCACGGGCGACTAACGCCCCCCGTTAGCGAGGGACGCAATCTCCCACTTACCTCTCATGTCTCTTCACAGTACCAGACTAGAGTAGTTCCATGTGGTTTCGCTAGATAGTGGATAGGGGCATAGCTCATTGGGCAAGATACCCTGCCCACCCAGTCGAAGGACCATTAGGCATACTAAGAGCAGCGAAACCACAGCCGAGGACAGCCCCACCACAACCCGTTGGCAGAATCAGCGGGAGGAAAGGACCAAAAAGTCACTAAACTAATGGAGCCCAAGGGAGAAGTTAATAAAGACAATAACTCAAAAGAGAACATAAAGAGTTAAAACCAAAAAGAAAAAACATTAAAGACTAGCGAGATTGCAAAAAGATGTCAGTTGACCAAAGAAATTGTTGATGGAAAAGCTAAAATAATTAAGAAAAACCCAAACGTCGGAGGTATAACCTTGGTTAAAAAGCAAAAGAAAACATGCAAGTAAACGTAGTAGACTTAGAAGTCATGGATACGAGCTACTTTAAGTACAAAGGCTTTGAAGGCTGCCAGTAGGTCAGGGCCAATTAATTGGTTTAACTGGCAAGGAACAAGGTAACCCCTTATGCGCATAACCCTATGAAGTATCTCCCTAGCCGTCCTTATTCCTGATCACTACAATTATCCAAAATATGTTCTGGGTCATGGATACCATTGCCACTTGTGCAGAGAGGGCCCTGCCTTCGCAGATGGAATCTATGCAAGCAGGCCAGAAATTCTCCATGACCTGTTATATACTGCACTACTTGTCTAGGGAGATTAGGTACATTGGTGCTTACTAGGGGCATAAAATTGAAAAGGGTTCTACCCTTAGTACTTGTTGTCCAACTTTCTTGCCAAGATATAACAGCTTGAGCACGTATATTATGTTTGAACCTCTTAAAAGGAGGAGCGATAAAATCCTGCAGGTTTTCTGGATACGATAATGCAGCGCTCTTAGCAGCCCTGTCTGCTAGCTCATTACCAGGAATTCCAATGTGGGCTTTTACCCATGCAAAAGTTACACCTAAGTTGTTTGGTATGTTGTCCAATAGAAGTTAGGTGGCAAGAACTCGTCTGTTGGTTGTACGGTTTCCAGATATGGCTTTCAGAGCAGACTCTGAATCAGAGTAAACTAAAATGTTGATGAGAATCCTCTGTCAAAGTAGAGATCCAAAAAAGTGCCTCGAAAATTGCCTGAACTCAGCTTGGAAGACAGAACAAGTGGGGTGGAGGCTAAACATCTGGCAATTGATTTCGCAGTTCTTTTTTAATGCAATAAACGCACCCCCTATCCTATCCTCCAAGTGCAACCCATCAGTATAGATCTCAATGTCAGCTGACAAAACCTTTTCCCAAGATGTGATATTGATGGTTCGAAACCTCCAAGAGGGAAAGGTCTCTATAAAGCATACAGGCTTTTCGTGCTCTGGATAACCCCTGCTCCGAAACTGCTGATATTCAAAACGCATTGCTTAGGGCCAACAGAATAGGGCGTTAAGCAGACCAAAGTCGTTTCTTAATGCGGGAGTCGTGTGATATGACACCCCGAACTTCTGCCCCATACAAAGGCATGGGCTTAATTACTCTGACTAGTAGTATCCTCCTTGCTTTAATAGAAAGGCCCCAACTCTTTCCCGCAAAAATAAAAAGTTTTGCACCAATGGTCCGAATCTTTTTAGAAAGATAAGTAACGTAATTAAGCCATAAATTTGAATTATCAATGCTGAAGCCTAAATACTTTAATGTATTGTCTAGTAGAATTTTCTCTCCCTCAAGTTTAATAACTGGTGGTCGTACCACAAAGTGATATGGGAGGAATAAGCATTTAGTTTTCATTATATTAAATTTTAAAGAGCACTGTTCAGCCCAGCTCTTACAGTTCTCCCAAATTATAGAAGTGATACTCTCACAGTCGTACAAAGAATGAGTCAACATGTAGATGCTCATGCTCATGCTCAGCTCATGCTCTCTTAAGCATGAGCCAGTTCTCTCTATCTCATGCCTACGCACTGGGTACAAGAAATTACATACGATGAGAGCATTGTCTCAATCTCTCGCGAGCATTGCTCAGGAGCACATGCTCGCGCTTTTCTGGTTAACTGAAAATAAATAACACATATCCACCGCCATGAAAAATCGAAAAAACCTATGACAATAAGTATTAAGTTGTATTAATGTTTTTTTTATTTCTTTACTTTTTTTTTGAAACTGTGACTTTGGTTCTCCTTGTGGATTAGAAGTTCCCTCTGATATTAGTTGTTCCATTCCAGAGTTTTTGCTTAATTTTTGTTCACAAAATGTGGAAATACGAAAAACTCAGTACTTCTGCAAATTTATTCAAGAACCTTTGTATTTCTGAAGAATTTTTTTCACTAAAAAGAAAAAAGAAAGAAAAAAGTTAAGATGCATTAGAATGAAAACATATCTTGCTCTGCAGGGTAGCAAAAACAAATCTATTCCTTGAGATTGAGCAAAATCTAGTATGATGGGGATTCATTTAGCTTATACGTAACTCAAGATGTAAAGTATTCTTGAATTATTCGATTTCGAACATAGTTGCCACGAAAATGATTGTTTGGAAGCACAATTGGGTGACCATTCTCTTCCTCCTCATTATCAACCACTTGAAACTCCTCCTCAGGAATTTCGTCCTTGTTTAGTAGACGTATGTTGCACAGAACTGCACAAGCAATGATGACCTGAATGGATGTGGAAACTTTCGTACGTAGTCCCAATCGGAGCGCTGGGAAGATGCGCTTCCACACCCCAACAAACTTTCAACCACATTTCGGATTAGAATATGCGATTGATTATATTTTTTCTCAGCGCGGGAGACAGCGTTCCTCAGTGATATCAGCAATTATGGAAGGCAAGGATATCCTGCATCTCCAATCAAACGTCTGAAATTTAGCAAAAGAGAAGAAAAGAAACGCAAATGGATGTGTTGCTTGCCACGTGTTACAAGAAGGCAAATAAACTGTTCTCGTACCCTGGAACCACATTATTCGTCAGCTTAATATTAATGTTGCTATTATCAAAAATTCGGCTACAAATTGATTCTTTCTGCAATCTGTATCTTTTTTTGAAATCAAGAGCTTCTAAAGGATTTGTGGGATCTTTTATGTACGTGTAACTCATTCTTTTTATTAATTGAAATCTTTCCAGTTGTTGCTGGTGGCTTACTAAATACGATTCCACTACTTTTAACATGTGAGCCTAGTCGAGAGCCACCACATCTCCTTGCTCATGCTCTCTTCAAGTAAGCTATACTCGCTTGGAGAGTCAAGCTTAACAGGCATTTTTTGATTCTTTGTACCAGAGTGAGCATTGCTTCATGAATGTTTGTCGTGTATTTTTAACGTATGAACAGAGTGGGAGCAAGGAGGTAGTATGATAATTGATTTAATTATCCAAATATGATTAATTACAATTTTAGCAGAGTTTGCTAGCATATAATGAGAAACAAATTGGAATAAAGATTTTTATCAGTCCAGGTCGTCTTCCTGAGATGAAGAAATTCGCACATCGGGGAATGCCGGCAAAGCCTGGCACTGAGCAATTCCTATCAACGTTCGCTCGAAGTCTTGAGCTGCTTCGCTGATTGCTGGTTCCAAGATGGCTGGGCTATCCGAGAGGTAGAACGCCTGGGCTGGACTAGACACCGCAACAACGGGAAGCGGCGACCTATTCAGGTTTGTCGACCGAGGAGGATACTGTAGGGAATAAATTACTGAATTAATAAGAGTCAATGATCCGTAGCTTGAGTGAAACCAAATGTAAAATCTTAGCACAAATCTAATTACTGTACAGTACCAGACAACGCGGCTTTGCTGTCCGAGCGCGGACAGTCTGCAGGGCGCACCGCGAGAAAGCCGGCTGGAATAGTTGGCGAACACGCTGCCTCGCTGCATCCCCTTCTCCTCGGGAATAAGTAAAGATGAGTGCCACACGAGGACTCCTGTCCTTGCTGCTGGGTTATCGTTTGTGTAATCGTGCTGTCTGACGTGGTGCCTACTTGTAAACCTTCCTCTGCTGTCGAGCACGGGTCGGTTATGTCACTGGATCGGTCGGGGGTTTTGGCTACCCCTTTAACTTCCAAATCCACCTCTGATGTAGAAAACGAGCTGCATACGCCCTGGTCGTTAGCATAGACCTGCTGTAGCTCTTCAACGTACTCTCCAGTCGAATTATTTAATACGCTGTCATCTGCAATAGTCACACATGAGTTCACACACAGATCATAGTAAAATTTATCATGCTTACTATGCGGGAGGTTAGCTGAAGGAATGCGTTCTCTTGGATGACGCCTTCTTCGACTCCGGCTATTCGGTCGTTTGCCGTTTGAGAATGAATTCATATTCGCGGGCGATGAGGTCTCCTGGGCATCGGGGCGGGAATATCTCGTACGTACGCCTTGGCTGAAATTCTTTCTTTCATAGGACCGGTTAGTTTTCTCGACGGTCTTCGTCGCAGTTTGATGCCGGGAACAGTGAGTCGTCGACGGCAGCGGCAGCCTCCTTCCGTCCGACGGTTCTGGCTCTGCACGGCGACTATCTTCAACAAGGCAAGAACAATAATTAATACACTTATTGCTACATATATTACTTGCCGTTGGTCTCCCGTGCCTCCTGGATTCCAGACATTTACTCCGAGTACTGTCTTGACATCTCATCTGGTTCGGTCGGCATCCAACGTTCCTAGTCTGAAGAGAATTTGCTACCATCTCATTTACTCTTGTCTTTTTCCTCTCCTTTTATCCGGGCATGGAGGATTCTGAGCCAAGACTGCGCATTTCATTCTCCAATCCCGAGGCTCAGACTTCTCGTTCTTCCTCCAATCCCGCGGCTTCAGAACTGCTCCTCTTGACGGGGTCCGTCTACTACTGGCGGGGGTGTTTCTTTTCTGATATTCCTTTTCTCTTGTCAAATCCTCGGAAAAATGTTTTTTAAAATTTTTCTTCCAGCGGGGATTTGACAATGTTCAGCATTTACTCATGCTATTGCTAATATTTTGTCATTCTTTGTACGGCTGTCAATCTTTTTTGTAGACGGAGTTGAGATAATCAAAAGACCATCATCAGCAAAAGCTTGATATTTCCCCTTCCCAAAATTGCAAACACTAAGTGACTCAAACCAACCTTCCATCACGATATTCCAAATGACTGGTCCTAGCAAGGAGCCCTGTGGGCAACCTCTTGTCATGGACCACTCTAAACCATTGCTCAGTACAATTCTGTTCTTAAGAAAGTCCACCAAACTATTCTTGATAGACGTTGAACACTTAGTTCTTTCTAAGGCTCTCAATATACAATTGTGATCCGGACTGTTAAATGCATTGGAAAGAAAGATGAGGCAGTGTTCTTTCCATTGCCATTATGGTATTGTGGCCAGGACCAAACCAAATTGATTCAAATTCAGATCCCTTGCACATTCAAGCTGAAAGACAAGCCTGCGAGCACAGATCTTATCTAATAGCCGGCCGAAAACAGGCATTAGACATATTGGCCTGAAAGAGTTATCACCTTTTGGAACCCAAGATACCGATGCCCTTTTCCAGACTATAGGGAAACATCCTATAACAAGTATTTGATTATAAAGCTTCGTCATAAAGTCAGGTAATGCTTGTAGAATATATTTAAGAGCCATAATAGGAATACCATCTGGGCCCGAAGCCTTCTGAGGATTGAAAGAATTTACTGCATCACTGATTTCAGAAAACGTTAGAGAGGGTTCTTCAGGTTCATGATCTCCCATTGTAAATGTTGTATAAAGGCAACAGCCAGTAGGAGAGCAATCCGGTGGAAAGAACTTATTAAGAAGGGCAAATGTTGTGTCCCTAGCACCGGAAGTGTGAAGGTTTCCGACTAGGACTGTTCTTAGAGGAAGGGGTCTCTTTACCTTGTCTAATAGTAGTTTTGTTGGAAGTGAGAAAGGATCTTGTTCACTCGCTTCCTGACAAAAATTTGACCAATCTTGAAATTTAGCTTCTTTAATAGCCCCCTTATATGCCCTTTTAAGAGCCAAAAATGTAACTCCTCTTAGCTGTCTAAGCTCTGGTTCCGATGTAGCCTGAAAAGACTTCCTTGCGGCTCGAGCCTTTCTTCTGGCAACTGTTAAATCATCTGTCCACGATGGTTTATATCGTTTACAAATCCGACCTTTCTTTGGCATAGCTCTTTCACATGCATTTTTCACACAACTTCTGGAAGTCTGTCACCAGACCTTCTAGACCAACATTATTATGATAATGTTCTGGATCAATTAGTTGTTTAACTCCTACTGAAAGGAAATCAGTGAAAAGGAACCAGTTAGCTGTCTTAGGGTTCCAACCTCTTTTGGGGGTCTCAAAAGAAGTATCAAGGTGAATTTCAAATGTAATAAGATTGTGGTCACTTACTGTTTCAATGTCCTTCACTTGCCAATTATGTACAACTAGGTCTTTAGTGCAAGTGATGGCGATCCAGCTACGACCATTGACTGTGCAAAAAGTCGGTTCACTGTTAGAAGAATTCGCAATTAGGAGCTGATGTTGCAATAGAAAGTCCAGTAACATTAAACCATGTTCGTCGTCAATTTCTGCTCCCCACACAGATGATTTAGCATTGAAGTCTCCCATCAGAATAACATAATTTTCTCCAAAGGTGACAAGGTGTAAAGACTGGAGAATGGGAAATAGAGGAAGCCTGGGTGCTGCATATACATTGACTACCATAATTGATAAGTTACCTTGTTCTATTCTAACAGAGTTAAGATGTTCATTAGTAAATTGACTGATCACCACAAATTTTATGCGGTTTGACAGATTTAAGATTGCAACCTTTGAATGCTCTTGCATGCCAACTTCTGGTATCGCAACAGGGCATATAGATTGGTGTAGGGCTCCTGAAGGGCAAGAAAATCTATATTGTATTGATTGCAAAGGTGGAGAGCAAGCTGGGTTGCTCTCTTGCCTCTCCCCGTGTTTAATTGAGCAAAATTAATAATTCTTTGGTTAACAGCCATAATTGGTTCTTGACTGTTGTGCTGCAAGACGTCGAAGAAATACAGGGCATTGTAGGCTGGAGGCACGGTGCCCACGACTATCGAGACCTGCTCGATTTGCTTTTTATTTTTATCTGTTAAATTTTACACTTCTGCTTCCCCAAATTTCATCGTTCATACAATCTTTTAACATTTGAAAGAATGATGTCAAGTTAAATATAAACTTGAATTATATAAAGAATTCATTACGAAAGGAGAGTCGAACAATTACATAAAAATCAAGTTTAAACTTTATACATTTAGAACAGTCTATCCAAACTTCTTTCTGTTTTTTTGCGAATGAAAGAGTCGAGTTTTCGTTCGGTTATAAAATAATACACTAATAGTTAAAGGACAAGGTCGTATCTTGAGAGAGTTAATGTTAAGTATCAAGGATATTCCAAGAATTAATTTTCTTGTTAAAAATTTTCAACTGATGAATTGTAATTGAAGGTTGAATTGTAAGGGAGAGTTATTTTACCGTTTGGATGTTTCGTTTCTTGAGCCTCCAGGTGATTTCCGTAGATAACCTTGCTTAATCACAGGTGGTTAACGCGGAGTGGGAGGCGATGGATATTTTTCATGGACATCCTGACTACAATGAGGGCACGACAGCATAAAAGGTACCTGCAAGTCCACGCAATATTTACCATCTTTTCTGAAGATGATATCCCCAGAAAAAGCGAGTTCATCGAGGATTTCCCTAACTTGGTTGGTGAACTCTCGCTGCGATATGTTTAACAGATGGTTGTGTCTTATGAACTCTCGAATTTCCACCGGAGTCGCTCCCCTCCCATTGTCGTAATACCTATACGGCCTCGAGAACATATAGAGACAAAAGGCTTCTGTCAGTCATTTTACTTCGAGATATAAAACGAAACACGGGGAACTTTCTTTCAATTTACTAGAAAAAATGTTGATGATGCTGGCCGAAAAAGATGACAACTTCTCCGAGTGAGATTCTTCGTTCGACTCAAGGCCCCCAACGCCACTAATCATTCGCTTCACTGGATGAGACTGCGTTCCTCACCAAGCACTAGCCATCCTGAGGGAAATTTTGGAGGGAACCAGCTACTAAACGGTTCGATTAGTCATTCGCCCCTATTCTCGGGTCTAACGATCGATTTGCACGTCAGATTCGCTACGGAACTCCACCAAGAGTTTCCTCTGGCTTCGTCCTGCCCGAGCATAGTTCATCATCTTTCGGTCCCAGCGTGTGCGCTCTGGCTCCACCTCGCAAATTGAGTATGGGCGCGCGATACCTCGGTAGGGCAGCAGCCAAAGCAGGGACTGGCTATAACTCCGACCGTCGTTTTTCCCCCGAGGTCCTGCCATTGTCCTGCTGCAAGACCACTTTTTTACGGGCAACCCGACCAGTCGCGGCGTCCTACTGAGGGGGAAGTGCACCCGCCCACTACCGCTGTGCCATCATGTACAGTTCTTTTCATATCCATCCGTGAAGCGCGACAATTTGCGGACGGGTTGAATCCCCCTGTTTGACTTTCGAGGGCCCACCCGTATGCCTCCGAGCGGTTTCACATACTCTTGAATCTCTCTTCAAATTTCTTTGCAATTTTCCCTCACGGTATTGTTTGCTATCGGTCTCATGGAAGTATTTAGCCTACGGTGGAGGTTAACACCCACTTAAGGCTGCACTCCCAAGCAACCCGACTCCAAGTAGAGAGCCGTCCAGCAAACACGATAAGCTAAACGGGCCTTGCACCCACCATGGGTGGCCCCGGTCAGGGAGGACGTAGGCTTCTGTTATCTGCCGGGAGAGGCTCCTCCCAAACGCCACATTGCCCGTCGTCCGTTACAGACGAGGGCTTTGGCGCAGGGCTCTTCCCAGTTCACTCGCCATTACTAGGGGAATCCTCGTTAATTTCTTTTCCTCCGCTTACTTATATGATTAAATTCAGCGGGTTATCTCGTCTGATCTGAGGTCAGATAAGAAAAACTACGTGACAGTCGCATTTGCTGATCCCGGAAGTAACATAGCTACGGGGGAGAGCTGGCTGCTGCTTAATCCTTTAAAAATCTTAACTGCAGGTGTCTTTTAACCTCTCAGCAGATGTTCTACAGCAGGGCGCAGGGCTAACAGTAGCTTAGCCCTCGAAAACTTTTTTATAAGACTCTCAGACAGGCGTGGCCCCAGGAGAAACCCAGGGCCACAATATGCATTCGAAATGTCGATGTTCAATGTGTTCTGCAATTTACATTACTTCACGCAGTTGGCTGCGTTCTTCATTTCTTAAAACCCTCGATCGAACACATTGGAATTTTGAGACCCCATCTACGTCTGTTTCGTTGCATGATATATCAAAAGTCAGAATGTATGAGGAATGTGCCTGCGTTAGCCCCGACCTGGATGTCTCCTAGCGCGGTCTGGATCTGTGCTCTCCCGGGCACGCAAATGGGCGCCTCTTAACTCGGTGGTGCCTGCGATGGTCCCGGCCTGTGCGCTTCATAACCCAGGTACTTTCCTGGGCACACATTGGGCGACGTGCATTGCCTCGAACAGCCAGTGGGAGTGGTGTGTCGCCACGCACATCGAAGAAATGTGCGTTGTGTATGGCTGGAGAGTCTAATGCTACAGACTTGTGGTCAAAAGAAAGGTCATCAATCGTGAAGATATTGTATAGTTTGAAGAAACCCTTCATCAGCGAGATGTCCAAAACTTCACTAGTAGGGGAGTGGTCGCAGAAGTAGGTGTCCTCCACAGATCCAGAAGCGATACAATCATCTTGGGTTTGCAGATATTTATAGTTAATGACGCCATTTTGATTGAACGTTTTCAAATTCCAGGTTGGATGTTTGGCATTTAGGTCACCAGCCAGGACAACTAGAGTGTCACCACTGAAGAGTTCATCAAGCTCGCTAACGTCAAGAGAATGTTTAGGTGAATTGTAGAGCGCCACGAACTTCACTTCACCAAGGAAGACGTTATTGATAATGATGGAGGCCTATTCCATACCTGCATCAGACTGGGAGACTAATTCTTGGTGTTGAATTCCCTTCTTAATGATGATCGCAGCGCCCCTAGAAGCACACCTTGGTTTGAGGTGCGTTTCACAGAGGAAAGCATCGTCGATTTCCTGCTTTATCACCTTTGTTGATTACAGTATAACATCTTGCAGCTATAGTAAAAATTAGTTAGTCGTCAGGAGCCCACTCAACTGTGCGTAACTCAAATGTCGTTAATGTTGAGGCCTTTTTCCACTAGCTTAGACACAGCAGCTGCAAAGGATTTGTCTGCTGTCACATTGGAACTAAGCATCCTTTTAACCTGGGGATATTTTGGACATTTCGTGTAGCTTGACCTGCGCTGTCCACCACATCTGACTCACTGGGGGCTCCTGTCTTTAATCTTGGGGCCATCTCTTGACTGGTGCCCCTCTGCACATTTGTTGCAACGAGGATCTTCCGTGCAGCCCATGGATACGAGTCCAAATCGCAGGCAGTTGTAGCATTGTAGTGGCTTCTTGTTCCCTCGAAAGAGCTCTACTAACACTGCCAGTGGCCCAATACGAATGATGTTCCTCAATGACTGGTTGTGTTCGGTGTTCCGGAGCAGAACCAAAACCATTGGCATATCAATGGATCCTTTGGCTTTCCTGAGTCTGATTACCTTTTCCAGGAAGTAGTTGGCTCTTCTTAGGTCCTCTTGGAACTCGTGCAGATCATACCTTACATCCACATTACGTATTTCAAAACCTTCTCATGTTGATGATGCTGAATTTTTAAAATATTGTCAGACTTAATTCTAGAGACTAACCTGTTGTGGGTTTCTTCGTCTTTACATTTAACTTTGACGGTTTCAGCTATGCCCGTATGAACAGTGATCTTTTACACTGGAACATGCTACTCGAGCTCAGTTAAAATCGTCTTAAACGATACGCCATGAGTCCGCACGATAATCGCCGGACATACCTCTTCGTGATTCTTTGGTCTTCGTTAGCCGAGCGACTCTGTCCATTCTTCGGATTCTTCTTTCTAGACGCGCTGACGACTTCTTTGTTTACTCTGGAAACGGTCTTTAGGTTATCGATCCTCGTGCCCTTTCTGAATTTCTTATTATGAACAACAATCCAGAGACTGTTGAGTAGCGGGAGAGTACTGTGGGTAAAGACATAATATATCTGGAGAAACAATCTCTTGTCCACAAACAACATTTTTGTAGACAAGAGGTTGTTTCTCCTGATATATTAATCCAGGGACTGTCTTCCAATTCTCCATCGGTTCCATCAGAGTGACTTCTTTTACAGGCATCGTTTGTCGAACAGTCACTATTGTCTATTATATCCATAGACTCCACAGTAAATAGTTTAAAAAACATTACTTACCTTGCTGTTATCAACCCGTTTATCTTCCGTGGAGTTTCGAGCCTTTGGAGCAGTTAAATATTGCTGAAAGAACGTTTGAAGGCTATTTATGTCGTTCTTAATTTCCAAATTGATCCCATCCAATTTATCTTTTATACCTTTACTTAAGGCATCCACCTTGGCCTCCAGTGTATTAGACTTTGAGATTATTTCATCTCGGAGAGACTCTAGTATTTCATTAAATATTAGGTCGAACCTAGCATCCAAGCAGGCATCTCGGTAGGCGTTTTAGCAGGACACAGTTTTACCATCCTTCACTTGCAAGGACTCTTTAGCTGACTTCAATGTGGTTAAACTGGGGTTTTGACAGTGAAGTGTACATTTCTTCGGGTGGAACGAAAGCAGTGCTTTCACGAAGCTCACCCTACCAGAATAAATTCCATATGAAATACACTGAAATAGGCAAGAAGCCTGACTAACCCAGAGGTCTTCCACATTATGAAAAAATAATAAGACTGACGAAGATCAGAAGATTGGGAGAGGGGGCGGGGGGGTATCACATCTTCCAATAATACGGGAAGGAAACGTTGCTAATGTCTTTGAAGTTGACATCGAGAATATGCCTCGGTTTTCTATACTTTGTATGCCACTTCAATTCCATCAGGTTGTTTAGTATTCCAGCCACCAGGTCATTGTCATGGCTCTTCATCGTCTGCACCATGTTCATCAGGAGATCTTGGACACACTTACCAAGATGAGTAATGTTCAGATCCGAGTGGATGTAATGATATTTTACGATCCTTCTTCCATGCTCGGCAATGGTCCTCAGTGTAACTTTCTGGAACGACTGGAGTTCACTCCATCTGCTTTTACATATGGTTGCCCACGCAAGCATGCCATAGAGGAAGATGGTCCGAATCATCGTCTTGTATAGTAGCAGCTTATTGTCGATGCTGAGGGCACTGTTTCGACCCAGGAGAGCTATGAGGCTGTACTTAGCCTTCTTTGCTTTGTTCAGTACGTAAGTCACGTGACAATTCCAGGAGAATCTGGAATCGATTATAACGCCAAGGTACCCATTGTCGACTCATTCGAGTTCCTTATTGAATAGGACAAGAGAATCCGGGGAACGCTTAAGCTTTTTGTTGAAGTACATAGTTTTGCATTTTCTGACGTTAAGGTTCAGTTTCCAGCAATTAAACCAGTCTTCAAATTTCTTCAAGGCGTTCTGCAGACGAGTGATAACGTGAGATGGCTGGTGCGCCCATGCCATGATGGCAGTATAATCAGCATAGAAATATAAATTACATTTTTCTGGTTTTGGGTAATCATATACAAAATAATTAAATAAAACGGGCCCAAGGACAGAGCCTTGTGGGACACCGGCCTTTACCTTGCGGGGAGTGGAGAAGGTTTCGCCAAATTTAGCTGTTGCTAAGAAAGGATTTCACCATCAAAATCAAATCAGGAGGAAACTCGTCACTAATCATCTTGTAGATTAGCACTTTGTGCCACACTTGATCGAAAGCTTTACTGACATTTAGAAAAACCACGCCACAGTACCTTGAAAGGTTCAGTGGGGTGCTCAGATCTTTAACAAGCCTCCATATTTGCAACTGACACGAATGGGCGGCACGAAAGCCGGACTGCTCTTTCCGAAGTAGATCATTGGTGAGACAGTGGTCCTTGAACCTGGTGAGGATCGTTTTCTGCAAAACTTTGGACATCGACGGGAGTAGACTGATAGATCGGTAGCTCGCAGGAATTGCAGGATTTTTGCCCCTGCTTGGGGATGCTTAACACAGTAGATTGCTTCCAAGGAGTCGGGAAGTAGGAAAACTTCCAGCAATCGCTTATGATATTCGAGATGCCATTAATAATGTTGTTCAGCAGATTTCTTAAGGGAATAATGGGGTTTTGACAATCGACAATCGAACAGTGAAGCGGACAGTCCAAAAGCGTTTTCACTTGCTTGGCAGGAATTGAGCTAAGCGAAGTTGATCGGTTATAAAGTCTAGTAGTTTGAACGAACATTGTAGAAGTTTAAAATGGACTTGGCAGTCCAGAGTGGAAATAGGGATGAGGTTTATGAATGGTGTGGGCGAATTACAGCACTTTTAGCTGAAAAGATTAATTCCTGCTTTTTATTTCAGTAAGGTAGACTTTGCAGATGAAATATTAAACGCACTTATTAAAAACAAAGCAATAAATATTTAAGAATATCTCAAGAATATTCGATGAGGATTTATCCTACGTAAAACCTCAGATGTTTAAATTATTGATGAAAATATAAACGAAAACTCCAGAGCCTGAATTCGAACCGGGAACCTGCGAAGAGCTGAAGTTTACCGGTTCGAATCCCAGCTGTGGGATTTTCTTTCCTATTTTCATCAAAAAATATTAAGTTTATTTTTTTCTGTATTTCGATCATTTATATTTTTACTTATTACTTTTTAAATTCTGTAATATTTTGATACCGAAATTGTTCATGCCGCCATATATTATGCTTATATTTTATAAGAAAATGAAAGCCATTACGATATACTGCATAAATATATGCTTTCTTCATATCGTCGTTGTCAAACAAAAGTAACCTTTTGAGATATTGAAAAAAAAAGTTCTCCTGTAAAATTTTGTAGGAAGGTGAATTTTGTATAAAGTGGTCATGGTTCGTCGTATAGTGGTTATAAGCACATAGCAGTTCTTTTATATGCAAGTTTGGTTCAGTATCCATTGGTTTTAACTCGTTGCAAGGGTCAAAATATTGAAATCCCAAAAAAGTGCGATTCCACATAGCAGATATTGATTTGACAACGACGATATATAAGATACTGTATTTCATTTCGAAAGATTGATAGCTATTCCCTATGTAATACCATAATAGATGTATACATTATATAATATTATTAGGAGCTTTAGCATAAGAGCTACTTATAAGAATGCGCCCTTGATCTGTACGTTTATCCGGCCGACCGGCCGCCGTTTGCACGAAAACGAATTAACTTTTTCAAATTCTGTTTTCAGAAATATGACCACCAAAGTCTTAGCTCGGCCGTATCAACTTTTCAGAATCTTTCGTGGACCCCTTCAAGTCGAATTCACGTGTTAAATCAGTGAGTGTAAAGAATACAAAGTTAAAGGCAGGTCATATAACAATCGATTTATTAAGAAGGAATACATTGTTACTTTCTGTTCATCTTTTAAGCATTACTGACATCGGCGCGCGCACGTGGAATCGCTTTGTCGATGCACGAATGCTCAAGTGCTCATCTATCTATATATATAAAGAAGGATGTTTGTGGGTCTGTGCGTCTGTGGGTCTGTGGGTGGGTCTGTGGGTGGGTCTGTGGTTCTGTGTGTACGTTTTTTATACAAACCTACAGTTTTATTCCGATCTTGATGAAATTTCGCATACATGACCTTCAAAGCATGAGGAAGGTCACTGTCTACTTCAGATTTCGAAAAAATAATAATTATTGATAAAAAATCGATATTCATGGTTATGGCAGGGCATATTAATGAGAAATATCGCATGACCAACAATGCAAGACAAAGTTTTTGCAACAATGGTATCAACACGCAATTCACAAACACTCTGCACGGACCAACAATATATATCTCATGACCAACAATGCAAATAAATGTTTGTGCAACAATAGGTATCAACAATGGTTTCAACACGCAATTCACCAATAACAATGAGCTCAAAATGATGATGCAATGATAAAGCAATCCTTTCCAAGAATTATAACAATGAACATAAAATGATGATGCAATATGGATAAGTTTCAATTTGTAACAATGCATAGAATTCCTGTTATTCAGGTTTTTCTTAGAAAAGAGAGTTCTTAGTACTTAACAATTTCTTGAAAATCTTTAAAAATGATCAGTAGCTGGAGATAATGAAGAGTTAGCAGACTATTGAGAAAGAGTGGAAAGACGACAGAGAAAGGAAACCTTTAGCTCCGTGCTGTATTGAGCAAATGGGAAGCAAGTAAATAGAAGAATTGGCGACCGCTAGACTACCCAAAGTGATGAAAGGCCAAATTTTGCTTCAACACAGCGAGAGAAGAGTGGAAATTGCAACAACATCAAGTGTAGATCTGAAGTAAGATTATCTGAGTAAGAAATTATTGGAGCAGTCCATCCATTTTGAGCCTTTAAAAAGATTTTTTTCGAATTTTCATTAAGAATTTTTACTGTATTAATTCTAAGCATTTTCATGTGTTTATTTTTAAGATATTGCAAAATTTATTTTAATTTTTGAGATTGTTCTGTTTACATCCCAAGTGTAATAATCCCGGGCAACGCCGGGTACTTCTTCTAGTCTTCTATATATATAAAGAAGGATGTTTGTGGGTCTGTGCGTCTGTGGCTCTGTGGGTCTGTCTGTGGCTCTGTTTTTTATACAAATCTACAGTTTTATTCCGATCTTGATGAAATTTCGCATACATGACCTTCAAAGCATGAGGAAGGTCACTGTCTACCTCAGATTTCGGAAAAATAATAAATATCGATAAAAAATCGATATTCATGGTTGTGGCAAGGGATATTAATGAGAAATATCTCATGACCAACAATGCAAGGCAAAGTTTGTACAACAATAGGTATCAACAATGGTATCAACACGCAATTCACAAACGCTCTGCATGGACCAACAATCAATATCTCATGACTAACAATGAAAGGAAAAGTTTGTGCAAGTGTAATTATCCCGGGCAACGCCGGGTACCTCTTCTAGTAATCTATATTATTAAATAGCGGGAAAATGGAGCAACTTATTGGTTTTATAATGTCAGTCCTTCATAATTTCTACATTTTTTGAGATAGAATGTTGAAATTCGGAATATAGCTTATTATGGGCATGCCCATCCGCACTATTTAGTTTGGTTTTGATTGGTACACTGGGGTCGGAATTACGGGGGTGGGATTCGGGCAACATATCTGTGTGCTATTTAGGTATGCAAAGGCGTGAAATTCGGTATCCAGATTCGTCTAGGCAGGATCTACAGTACTATGAAGTTTAGGCCCAATTGTTCCAGGGGAGTCGGATTTGCGGGGGTGGCAGTCACTTGGTCCTTAGAACTATGGCAACATATGGTATGTTATATATCATACGTTCGGAAATGATGAAAAAGGAAAGAAGATACGAGGTTTTCTACATTTTGAACATATTACGTTAGAGAAAATCAATTTTTTTGATTAAAAATCTTGGGGAGAGGTAAAAAGTGCAGATAAAGGGGAAAAAATAGATGACCGCAGGATCTGTCACTTGCCTTCCCCTACTCGGGGGGGGGGTTATTTCTTTTTAATAAATGTATAAATGTATTTCTGTTTCACTGCTAAAGCTCCTCCTTGGAATGTTTACAAGATTTTATTTTCTTAAATGTGCAGCAACTTACAGTTTATTTTCTACTACTGATTATTTTAAGGGAAAAATATCTAATGATTTAATTCCTGTATTCGCCATTAAATTGTTGTGCGTGCTTTGCCAACTTATCGCTTACTTCCTCGTGTAGTTTTCACCTTATTATACGGCATTTCTTCTAAAATAATATTAATATACATTGATATATTAATAATAAAGAAAAACTTTCCTAATAAAAGCTCAAAATCAAATTTCAATTAAAACAGTTTGACGTCACTCATTGTCCCTGTTACTAAGAAACAATAAAATGGCATCGTCCAACGTGATTCGAACTCGACTGATTAATCTCACTGGTTTAATGTATTGCAAGGAAGCCGACCATCATTCACTTAAGTGAAAACGCTTTTGGAATGAACTGTACATTTCTTCAGATGGGACGAAAGCAACGCTTTCACAAAGCTCATCGAACCAGAATATATTCCAAATGAAATACACTGAGATAGTCAAGAAGCCTAACCAACCCAAGCGGTCTTCCATGGGGTTTTGAAGTGCCTCAGGGCGATTTATACAAATCCCGAACCAATCAGGTTTTACAGGTTGAGAGAAATAACAAAATAAAGGATTATAAAACAAACCGACTAATCAAGTCTACTTAATCAAAGCTACGGCCAATCCTAGAAAGGCAGAAACCAAACCGAAAAGCCAATCAGGTGTCAGTTATGGCGAGTCAATCCAAGTCGTCCAATCCGAAATGAATTCAGTCCTGGGAATACATGCAGAGAATCCTCAAAGTGTAAAGTCATCCAGGTCGTCATAACAAGGTCCAGGACGGGGACAGGCTGTTAGAACACGTAAAATAGGTAAGTCTACATTATTTTACGTTTTCTAACAGCCTGTCCCAGTCTTTTAGGTCCAATGGGCCGCTGTCGCCGTTTAATAGGTTGTCCCCCTTCTTCCTGTTAAGGGAGAATAAGCATAATCCACGGTACATTTTATGTTGTGGAGTGCGGTGTGACTCTCCTTTGGTTCCTTCTATTAAGGAAATGAAAGGCAGAGAAAGTGGACTTGTTGGTATTGTTCAATGTAGACTACATATTGTGCATAACTATTACGGGAAGGGCTTTGAATGTATGGCAAGAACATTTCAGATTTAGTAATTGAGATCTATACAGGGTGTTCATGATTCTTCACATCAGAGTAAATAAAAAGTTCCTCATGCAAAATGTCTAAAACTCAAAATTTAGTATGACATTTTTACGTCATTTATGAACTTTCTGCACCAACACTTCACATAATGAACTGCGGTATGCCACAATTGTTGAGATTAAATGACGTTTTCCGCCAGTTTTTAGAAAACTTCGCGTGGTGTTTAGACCCTTAAAAATTGGTTTTTTGACATTTTGCATAAGAAACTTTTTATTTACTCTGATGTGAAGAATCATGCTAGGTACTTATTATCCCTCATTTTATGGACACCTTGTATATGTAATGATTTTTCAATTGAAAAATGGAAGAAAAATTCTGCGACCCGGATTCGAACCAGGAACCTCGACTATCATGGCCGATGCCTCTACCAATTGGGCTATCGCAGACACCACGGACAGCCAAGCTGTCTCAAGGTGTCTTAAAGACAACCAAGTTGTCACGGTTGAAAGCCCAATGGGAGACGGGAACCTGGCCCGCAGATCGAGAATTTCTCCACTCCAAACCATCAGAAAGTTTTATTATTATTCACTTAAAGAAGAAAGAAAACAAAAAGAGGTGAAACGAAGGCAACAGCTTTTAAAGGAGGCTGAAGAAAAGGAGACGGCACGTGAACATGAAGAATTACTGCAGTCCAAGCAGCGGATAACAGAAAAAGAAGAAAGGCTTGTTGCAAAAGAAAATTGCGAGAACGAAGATATTCATCTGGGAACCTGTCTGGTAAAGGAGAAATTAAAAAAAGCATTACAAGACAAGGATTTTAAGACTGTAGCAATGGCTCAAGCAATGTTAGAAACAGGGCTAAGGAAAGTAGAACAGGGAACCAAGAGATTGGAAGAAACAGAAAAGAGCAAAAGAAACTAGAGAAAAGGAAACAGTCTATGATAACTAACTTTTTACAGCCCCCTTCCAAGAAACTCAAACGCTGAGGTTTTTTTGATATAAGTCCTCTGTAATTTTATACATGATATAAAATCTGTACTTAATGTAAAACTTAATTGCGTGTTCAATTTTTAAATATACTTGTTTTACCTTGCACAAATTCCTATAAAACTCCTATACGTTAGAAAAACTCCTATAAACGCCTATACAGGGTGAATACAAAAGTCTGAACCCCCCTTTTATTTTTTGAAATGAAGCAGATATGTCAATTTTGATGAATCCAATGAATAGGAAGTTGTGGGTGGCCTATCCCACGGTGCACTTTTCATCATCCCAAATATGCAAATTAGGACACATTCAAAATTTATCTTAAAAACCGTAAGGGATAGAGAAAAAAACCCAATTGCAAACTTGTTCAGCATAAAAAAACAAACAAAACAAAAAAAATCATCCAAATCGGACCAACCAATCACCCACAATCACGTGGTGAAATGTGTGTATCTTACAAACAGTCACACTGCACAAGGAAAACTGAATGTTGATATTTCCACCATGTAAAGCATGCAAATCAAAAAGCTAACATAAATTACCATACTCACATTCACTTTCATGCGGAAAAGCAAATAAAAGGCATGTTTCCGCACACAGAAGACAGAACAATTCCAGGATGGCAAGCTACACTGTTCCGGAAATGGTCAACATGATCTTCTGCTTCGGAGAGGCAAGGAGAAACCTACATGCTGCAGTTAGGTTGTATCGAGACAGATACCCTAACGAACGCCATCCAGCTCGTCAAACAATGCGTCACATTATTCAAAGATTCGAGGCTACAGGAAATGTTAATGCAGAACGAGGACGACCAAGGGCACAAGGCGACGAGGATACAACAACACTAGTTCTGGCTGAGGTTGCTGCAAATCCCTACACAAGCAGCAGAGCAATTGCTGCAGATAATGGGTGCCATCAGAGAACTGTTCTCAATATTCTACACGCACATCATTTTCACCCATACCATATTCATTGTCACCAGGAGTTACTGCCATTGGATTATGTTGCTAGGGCCGCCTTCTGCAACTGGTTACTTACCTGCCTGGATGACAATCCAAACTTCACTCATGAGATGTTGTGAACAGATGAAGCCCAGTTCACCAGGGATGGAGTTATCAACAGGCACAACCATCATCATTGGGCAGACGAAAACCCACGATGTCTGCGAGAAGCAACTCATCAAGTGAACTGGAGAATCAATGTGTGGTGTGGATTGTACAATGACACTATGGTTGGACCGTATTTTTACGATGGAACACTGACTGCAGAACGCTACCGGGCTGAAATTTTCAACGTGGTAGTCACAGACTTCATTGACAATTTGCCATTGGCCTCGTATCAGCGCACGTGGTTTCAGCATGATGGAGCTCCTCCACATTACGGGTTGGTCGCGAGCGTCTAAGTGAGATGTTTGGACAACAATGGATTGGCCGAGGAGGACCAGTTCGTTGGCCACCTCTCTCCCCTGATTTTACACCACTTGACTTTTTCTTGTGGGGATACCTGAAGGACAAGGTTTATGCTACGCAGCCCGCCTCACTGGAGGATCTGGTTCAACGAATCCAGGAAGCGTGCCGAGGAGTGATACCAGCCGTGCTTGCCGATGTTTTGGTGTCAGTTAGGTTCCATGCCCAATTGTGTTATGGTGCCCACGGTCGTCACATCGAACATTTTGTTGATTAACTTTTTTTAAACTGTTTGAAGTAACTTGTTTTTGCAGTGTGACTGTTTGTAAGCTACAAACAGTTCACCACGTGATCATGGGTGATTGGTTGGTCCGATTTGGATGTTTTTTTTGTTTTGTTTGTTTTTTTTATGCTGAACAAGTTTGCAATTGGGTTTTTTACTCTATCCCTTACGGTTTTCGAGATAAATTTTGAATGTGTCCTAATTTGCATATTTGGGATGATGAAAAGTGCACCATGGGATAAGCCACCCACAACTTCCTATTCATTGGATTCATCAAAATTGACATATCTGCTTCGGTTCAAAAACTAAAAGGGGGGGTTCAGACTTCTGTATTCACCCTGTATATTGACCACAATTTCCTATATTTCCTATTGTTTCGTAGCCAGAATTGTGTACGACCCTTGTAGGAACTATTACTTGTGTCAGGAAGGCCTCTCTTCGTCTATGATAAATAGAACTTGCGGAGTCCCTCAGGGCTCCATTCTGTCCCCGCTTTTGTTTGCGTTGTTTATTAACGACCTTTCTATTACCTTGTCTGGTTGTAAAACAATGTACGCTGACGATGTGGCTCTAAAAAATGCTAATAAAGACCCCAAGGACCTTTTCATCTCTTTAAACTTTGATGCTGAGAGATTATTCGATTGGAGTAAGCGTAATGGTTTAAAAATTAATATAAACAAAACCCAAGCGATGATTTTGTTTTTTTAAATCATCGGAACAAGTCTAACGTACCCATTGAACCTGATAATTATATTGATTCCCTCCGAGTTGGTATCACTAAAACCTTTAGATATCTAGGTATCCAGTTGACTCATGATTTGTCCTGGGATCTCCACATAAACTTAGCCCTGTCGAAATTAAATCGTAGGATGGGATTCATCTCTAGGTTGGACTATTTACCCCCTAGCCTATTAATGCTTTTGTACAACTCTTTGATCTATTCTAACTTGAGTTTTGGTACAATTTTTTCGGGTGCAACCACATCTTTTAACTTATCTAGAATCCTTAAACTACAAAAGCGGTTTCTAAGGATTCTTCTGAAGTAACCACGAAGCGCCTCTGCCTCTCGCTAACTTTAATGATTTCAGAATTCCCACAATTCAGCAGTTAAGCAGATATATAGACTATATGCTTTTATTTAAAAGACCAAAAATTCACTTTTATCTATCTATCTATCTATCTATCTATCTATCTATCTATACATAGTATAAATCTAAGTCACTTCCCCGGTGTATGTGCT
>JAHWFO010028393.1:0-17493 GCA_023313115.1 Rhysida immarginata | reverse complement strand
CCCCCCCCCCCGCTGCTTCCACCAGCTTGAAGGGTTGTAATAATGCATTTGGGAGTTCATGAGTTCCTGCTGTTTCCGCCAAATTCTCATTCAGTTATCTGCATGGTGTAACTGAAAACGTGATTCAACGGACCACATACGAGAGAGAATCGGATAATAGTGGGCATTTGCGTTTCATAAATTAATTTCAAACATTTCACATCGAACCAAACTGTGTTTTGGCAACTTTAATTTTTGGCTCATTTTGTAGCAGTACTAACGTGTAACCAGTTTCTATATACACTACCCTATCCAAAGCCATTGGAAAACCCTGATTTGCATGAAAATGAGACATTCCTCTGCAATTTCACTGTTGGCGTTCTTCCTAGCACTACGTAACAGAGAGTATGCTATTATGAGATGATAATTGCGTGAATACTGTAAGAATGTCTCAAAGAAAAGAGCTTTCAGACTTCCAAAGAGGTACAAGTGTTGGATGCCATCTCGCAGGCAAAACTGTTAGAGCGACGACATTGGACTCTAGATCAATGGCGAATGGTTGAATGAAGTGATGAGTACCGCTATACCATCTGGCAATCGGATGGACGGGTTTGGGTATGGCGAACACCCGGCGAACGTTATCTGCCAAGCAGTATTGTGCCCACGGTTAAGTCGGCGGAGGGTCGGTGATGGTGTGGGGGTGCTTTCATGGTATGGGTTAGGTGCAATCGTTTCTGTGGACGGACATCTAAACGCAGAGCGTTACCAAGACCTGTGGCGGCTCGTCCATAGGCACTGCGGCACTGCAGCACCCCCAGTTTCACTTTCGATATCGATAATATTTAATACTATGTGTCTTTTTTTTTATTTAATACTATTCTTATACATGTATTCCTTAAGCTTAATATTAGTAGCTATTCCCTAGTTCGTGAAAAAATTACAATTTATTGACGCAGTATCCCCAGAAATTTTAGTTACGAGCCGCCACTGACCAAGACATTCTGGACAACGCAACACTCCCATCTCTCTGGCAGCACTTTCGCAATGGTTCTTTTCTTTTCAGCACGATAACGCACCCTGCCATAAAGCAAGGGCTGTAGGCACATGCTTTGATAAAAAGGGGGTTCAAGAACTTGACTGTCCTGCCCAGAGCTCTGATCTGAACCGCATCGAACATCTGTGGAACGTGTTGGAACGTCGATTGCACGCTTGCGCGGAATGCCCGAAATCCGTGAGCGAACTGTCCAAGACACTTACGGCAGAATGGCGAAAATTACCTGTCGAAACGTATCAAAACCTTGTGGACAGTATGCCCCAGAGAGTAGAAGCTGTGATAGCAGCAAACGGTGGACCAACAAGATACTAAACAAGATACTCTAGAATGCTTGTGCTCTCACGCGGTTTCAGGTCAAAGGACATAATCTATTATTTACGCTAAAATGACGCTTAATTCGCCTTCAAAGGTTGAACTAAAAATGGCTGTCACTTGTGTTTACAACAGTGACTAGCGCTCAAACTGCGCACGTGAAGCCACCTCCCTTCCTACGTTTACCCACAAAATGTGAGCACCATCTGCCGGTGACAAGGTCAAATAGTTAACTTGTAAGCTTCTCAATTTTAGCTTATTACTCAATACACTGATATCGATTCTTGCATCTCTTTTATGACCAGTGACGATCGCTCAGTCCACTTACCCGTGGTGGTCATTCCTGAAGATTTACCATTGGACTGAATCTTGTATTTCATTATTTCTAATTATTAAGTAGCGGAAGAATGGAGCTCCTTATTGGTTTTACAATATCCTTCTGTCCGTTTGTCCGTCAGTCCGTCCGTCCATTCGTCCCATTCATAATTTCTGCATTTTTGAGGTAGAAGGTTGAAATTCGGAATGTAGCTTATTATGGGCATATACACCTTCAATGTATATTTTGGTTTTGATTAGAGTTTCGGGGGTGGGAATTAAAGGGGACCAAAATATCTACGTTTATTTATGTATGTAAAGGAGTGAAATTCGTCATGCAGATTCCTCTAAAAATCTACATTACTATGAGGTTTGAGCCAAATTGTCCCAATTGTGGGGGTGGCAGTCACTTGGTCTTTAGAATTATGGCAACACATGACATATGATATATCTTGCGATCGGAAATGATTAGAAAATAAAGAAGATAGAGCTATTTTACATTTTCTAAATACTACATTCGAAAAAATCAATTTTTCGATTAAAAAATTGGAGGGGGGGGGGGGGGTTAAGAATTGCAGATAAAAGGGTAAAAATAGATGATCTCAAGGCTTCCGCTACTTTTCTATACCTTCGGCGGGCGGATTAATTTCTTGTTAACTTGTATTTTTAATTTACACCTATCCTAAATCAAGGTATCAGCAAAATAAATGTTTTGAAATTATACCAGTATCCTCCCTCTTTCTGATTACGTAAATTCACTGTGGGAATTCAAATGTGACACAAGTGAACCGATCGGTCATCAAAAAAAAAACAAAAAAAAACCCTGGCTATTCATTATATACGCGTATGATTTTATGAATGATCCCTTTGCTATTTTCGAATCTTACTCTGCCTGGATTCTGTTTACCAACTTGTGCAGCCAAGAGCCATCTATCGCTGAAATTCCAAACTATCTGCTACTCAAGTTACAGCAAGCGCTGATTCTTAGATTATGAGTAATAAAACAGGATAATTTATGTTTTAACTTATCCTTATAAATTTATATTGAAAATGTTTATTTTAAACCAAATATCTTTTAAAATAGATCATTGCTTGTAAAATACATTCTTCTTCTTAACGTGTCGTTTCCTATCGGAGGTTGGCGACTAAATTGTTAATGGCGTACTAGGTATATTATACGGTGGTTTTCCATTGCCTTCCGCATGATTAGTAAGGGACGAACACAACATCCATGCCACAGCGGGACTCGAACCCGCGACCTGAGAATCACTAGAAGCACTGAAGCCTGCGCCCCAACCCTCTCGGCCACCGGGCCGGCTGAAAAATACATAGCCTTACTAAAAAAATCTCGAGTCAATTTATACCCAAACATGTTCAAAGTATAGTCTTTAAAAAGTAAAATAGACATAATTTCATTAGGATGTGAGGTTTTGACAGAACAAAGCAGAAAGTTGATGTTTTCACAAAGATTCTTCTAGGAGTGTTGGTAATTTTAAAGCTCGTAATTTAAGCAAAATTTTTTACGATATTCTTTAGGATTAAATACATTTCGTCACAAAATTTCATCAAAATTAGAGATGATCGACTGTGAACTGTGTTTAATTAGTGAGCGAAGTCGCATATTTGTCTTAATGCCAACAACAATGTAAGTTTAAAGCGACTATGATACTCAGCAAGAAGAATATGAGCATTCTTCGATAAAAGAATTCGAGTTTAATGGAGATGGAGAGCGCTCTCTGAGGCGCCATTATAGAATTTTCAGAAAATGATCAATAGGGAGAGAATGGATGACAGAGAATGTTCTTTTTTATGTGCTTCAAATTACTGGAGTGACATGTGCCTTGGGGATTGGATCGTTATCGCCTGGAAGGCATTTCTTACTGTAAAAAAAAATGATGTAAGATAATTCTCGGTGAAGATAACCATTTGGCAGTGTTAAATTACTGATTTTAGGCCGCTATAAAGCTGGCTTGGGGAAAACGCTCAGTTTTATAGAACTACCTTATATTTTAATAGTTGGAACCAAGTCTACCCGGAAATTTGTTTTTCCTTAGATTTTTTAAGAAAAAAGTCTTGGATTATCTTCCTGCATGCTTTAAAACAAACGCAACACTAAACACTTGTATATACATGTAAATTATAAAGTTAATGAGCTAAATTTATAAAGGTGAGTTTCTTATATTTGCTCATTGGCAAGAAATTTATTTTAAGTTATTATTCCATATGTAAAACTACTAAAATTTCATTCTGCCGTATTTCACATGAGCCGTGTAAATTAGAATATGCTAAGTCCGGGAGAGATGACCCTAGTTATTTTATGAAGTATTTTGAGGAAAAGTAAACCAAATACTAGGTAACCACAAAAGTTCTTGCCGTTTTTGTGTTGCCATAAAAGAAAGTGATAGAAGATATGCAAATGAGTGTATCGTGTGGTCCAAAATCAGGGGGAGCAGGAAGATTAGCCTGTCTGAAATACAGGGCTGTTGTGCATTCACATCAATCACATCTCGTACAGAAGTGAAGACAAATGAAGGTGTCGAAGAAGGTGGTTAGGTGTTATTTGCTTTATGATTTCAAGGTGGGCTTGTCAACAGCCACAACATCAAGTCGCCGAATGTGTTTTGCGTTTGGGGATGATGCTGCGAATGAACGCACCGCAAGGCATTGATTCCAGAAATTCAGGTCGAGAGAATCTGCCATTTGGAACGTGAGCAACAGGCATTGCAGCAGAAGGAGCCAGCATTGCTGAATCGCAAAGCGGTACTCTTCCTTCGTGACAATGTTTGGCCACATGTGGCACGGGTGGCCAGGGAAACCACAGAGGGGCTTGGCTGGGAAACTTTGTGTCACCTTACTCACGGACGACATTCTTGCTCCAACGGATTATCACTTTTTCCATTCTCTGGACAACCATCTTCGTGGAAAATCCTACACCAATGATACAGACCTGCGAAAGGCACTCACAGACTTCTTTGAGTCCAAGACCGGCAAGTTTTACAGCCAGGGGATTGATCAACTGGAGACACATTGGCAGAAGGTGCTAGATGCCTATGGAGATTACTTTGGGAACTAGTGAGACGCTACTTTTTGTGTACATCATTTTGTTTTCCGGAATTAAAAACGACAAGAATTTTTATGGTTACCTAGTAAAACAAAACAGGTAATCAGACTGTCAACTTTGTTTATTTCTTAGAACAATTAGGAAGAAATATTAGAATTTAACACAGTTTCAACATCCTTAAAATCAATCTGAAAAAAAACACGATTGACCATCTCTCCCAGAATATCCAGGGGAGATGGCCACAGTATTTCGGGAGAGATGGCCATATGCTTAAGAAGAGATAATCTGACGTAGACTCCTTTTCTTTTACCTGTTCCGTTTTTGGTAACTTCTTAAGTCTCTTTCTTCTTTCCTTGACAACACTATGAACACCTATCTTCAAATTCTGTGCAGTTCTCATGAACCCAAAACTAGCAAACTTGACAGTGCAGGCAGTCTTCTACAATCACGACAATTGTCAGATTCGTCATCTCTTTCTGGTCCAATCATAACTAGATCGTCTTCGTCATTGCTGGGATCAATTCTTTTAATAGTTTTTCGTTTTCTTACTTTAGGAATACCTTTGGAATTTTCAGTCTTCTTCTCATTCGTTATTTGTTTTTTTTAATTTCTTTTTGTTCTTTTTATTCTTCTTTGCTTTTTCTTTTATTAATATGATCTTCTGAAGTTAAAAGGGGTCCATTATTTTCTCACTTGAAGAGTTCGTTGTGGTACCGGAGAAATTGTGCTTAAATTCTTGGATGATGTAATTTCTATTTCGTCGGGAGTATGTGCGAAATCCTTTGATGTCCTTGGAGGAGTTACTGCAAAATTTGGCACATCTTTGTTTGGTGCATTTTCTCGAATTCATTGAAAAGCATGCTCTGGAATAGCCCCTGGATTAAAATCTTACAAAACATAACCACAAACACTACATACACATCTTAATTCACATACCGTCAGAATATTATAAATTAATAGTAAATGTTACCTTTAAATTTCGAAATGCTTATGGCCATCTATCCCTTAGAAAATATGGCCATCTATACCGATTACCGGGACAGATGGCCATAATATCAGCAAAACAAAAAAGAAAACACACATCATAGAAAATTTGAGATTAGGTCACAGAATAACTCACGTGTTTTACCAAAATGTA
Source organism: Rhysida immarginata (assembly GCA_023313115.1). Classification (NCBI taxonomy): domain Eukaryota; kingdom Metazoa; phylum Arthropoda; class Chilopoda; order Scolopendromorpha; family Scolopendridae; genus Rhysida; species Rhysida immarginata. The sequence continues at coordinate 11,634 of JAHWFO010028393.1, read as the reverse complement.
AAAAGAAAACACTATAAAATTTGAAAATTATTGCGAATTTCTAAAGGTAGTGAACTTACCTTCACAATTTTTATCAATGCGGTTTTGAAAACATGGAATTTCCTCGCTTTTTTTACTTTTTGGAACGGAAGCAAACATGTGCATTAACACTTCTATAGGGAGTGCAAGTGTGACGTCAGTCCTTGGAATTCTTCAGTCACGTGACTCGATTTGGTTCCAAACAAGTCTTCTCGCTTCGGGATTTAACATGGTTCCAACGTCGGAATGGAATAAAATCGTTTTGTATAAGCCCAGTGTTTATAAGACATTTAAGATGGGAAATTGTTTAGTTCCTCACTGCTCAAGAAGGAGCCAAAACAGCGATTTAGACATCTATCGTTTTCCCAAAGAAAGAAAGATCCGCGAACGATGGCATTCTTTTGTTAAGTGATTAAAAGCGTTCTAATATTAATGTATAAATTATATAATGGTATTAAATGTCTTAATAATAATATAAATTACACAAATTAACATAATAATTTAAAAGATGTCATTTTTACAGGCCGCCCGTTTCAACGTTACTAGTACGTATATTGCGTGCTTCCAATGTTTGGAACCAGCGATCCCATTTCCTAGGCTCTCGGCCCGTTCATCGCGCAAATGACGTCAGCTGTGACGTGATCACTTGCACTCTTTATTGATTATGGAATGAACTGAAAAGCGGTAACGCCATCTGTTGATTATTTCCTGGAAAAACTAATGTGGCCAACTTTCCCTTGGCCATCTCTTCCGGACTTACCCTATTCAATTTAAGAATTTCCTAAAAAAAAAGTTATAAAATAGGTTCAATGTACTTATGGAGAAGTAATGTTAATTATTTGTTGTAGACTTGGATGCATCTAAACATGCTTGCTTCAAAACCAAAACGGAATAAAGCATTTCCATCTTGTAAACTTCATTTAATTTACATACATTTTTTCGGATTTCTTAAAAATAACAAAACATAAAAACTTATTTAAGAAATTGAATTTTCATTTCATTACTTTCTATGTAGAAGATTTAATAATAGGTTTCGTTCGGCATGGTCGTGTAAGGAGAAAAGAAAATTAACCCCAAGCCAGCTCGTGTTGAAAATGTTCTGTTCCGTAATCCGTTTTATTCTTTACAAAAAGGAAGAAAATTTTTCTCTTAAGGACATGATGTGAGCGAGAATAAAAGCGGAATACCTTGTAATTTCATTTCCGTCATCCCATCTGAATTCATTGTTTTCCTAAGAGGGCTGTCTGCAACTCACATTGTCTTGTCATCTACCGAGACTTGCTAAATCAAATCTACGGGAATCTTAACGTAAAAAGAAATTGCAACTTTAGTCTGATTATTGACGAGCGATATTGTCTGGGACACTTTATACAATAAAGATAACGATGGATATTGAATTTTTTTAGTACTGTTTATGTTTGAACAAAAGAGAATTTTCTGGAGAATATGTGTTTTAAAAAATTATATTATAAATGAAAAAGTAAAATTTTGATTGTGCCGTCCGTACAACTGGAATATTTGCTTTTAAGCATTTTATAATGAAGCCACAAAATAAATTTTTCTCATTTTTTCATAAATATTAAAAAATTGTTTGGTTCGCCAATTTAGCTTTGAATTTAGCATTACATGTAACCCAAATTGATATAAAAATCCAAAGGATGACTGAAATACTGGAATTCCTCAATAGTATGTCCCTATTTTAGTTTGCTATATTTGTTTATTATAAAATGTAACAAAAAAGCAAACGTTTTTTGAACTCATAAATATTAAAAATACAGGATGATTCAAATTAAGCTATCCCTATTCAAAACCCTGTAGCTGATAACCGGTGGGCCGAATGGCTTCAAAGCTGGAGGGATGGGAAAGAGATATTGATAATAAAAACATGTTGTTCCCCAACCTATTGCCAGGGCGAAGTGGTACTACCAACAATAAAGTTTAGTACAAGTTGGCTAGAGTGTTGGGCAAATTGTTATTCATTACAGAACAATGGACACGTTGTGGGGGACGCACGGGTAATGAGAAATGTTGTCGCAGTAACTGTTGAACATCACATCCATTGTGAGGAGGTGCACCGTCTTGTTGAAAGGTAGTTGTGTTAAGGCATCCTCTTTGTTGAATCTGATTGAGGAGCTGCTGCAGCATGCGTGCTCGGCCATCATACTATACTATTAATTATACATGTGTGAATATGGATTTTAATGGCAAGCGAACAAGAAGATAACGCTGTTAAGAATATCTTTATAAATTTCAAAACTGGATGGATATGTGACACGATTTGCATGTAGAAATGTAAATTTAATTTTAAGTAAATCATAACCTCTTGTCCACAGGGAATTTTTATTTTCCTAATGGACAATGGTTGTATTTTACCTTTAAAGAGACGATTATGCGCAGAGTTGCAATGAATTCTAAAAGTAGCGTATTTAACGAATTCCTAGGGACTAGTAAAAAAATTCACTAAACTGAAATTTTATTAAAGTGAAACTTCCATAAAAAACTTCCAACTCTTGTAGCAGTAACTTTATAACATCTTCATGAATCATAGGAAGCTGAAATTTGGAGTATTTATTGGGTGCATACACCTGTTTTTACCATTAATTAAAATTCGACCGAATTCCAACGAGTTTTTTCATCACCTTCTAAACTAGAGGCCTCACAACAGACAATGAAAACGTCATCAATATTAGTCCCAAACAACAGCGATTTTAGCAAAAGGTAATTTTATCAATGCAGGAATCGTTTTCCCCCTTAATATTATTATTTTAAAATATATTGGTTGCAATTTTTATAACATTGTGCAAAGTATTCTTAGAGCTATGTTGTTCATGAGTGCATGAAAAATCGGGAAGGAATAAATCATTGTTTTATTACTTCCTTCTGCTAAGAGCACTGTTGTTTGGGCCTAACATTGATGCCGTTTTCACCGTCTGTTGTGAGGCCTGAAGTTTAGAAGGTGATAGTAGTTTCCGAGATCGTGACACTACAATGACACTACACTTACATTTTCCACGTTTATCTTGCTGAGAATAAAATTTGAATCTACTAGCGAACAAACTTACAGTGCGCACATCTAATTAAGGAAGTGGTATCTTCATAGCTGTACAAAAAAATAACGCAACCTGTTAATGCTTTTCAAAGCATTTCCTGTTCTAATATTAACCGGAAGTATCAGAAGTGACCCAAGCAATGCAATAATCAAGCAAACAAATTGCAATAAGTACAGAAATCAAATTCAAGGCAAGTATACACAATAATAGTACATTAGAAATAAAATTAAAACTGCCACACATAAAATATTCTTCGGTCACAAATAATTAAAAAACAAATTACCACATACACGATGTTCATGTGCGTATTTATATATAGCAATTTACTGTTTCTTCATACCCATTATTTCCTATTCATTATTTATTTCATAACTGAATGCTTAAACAGTTATACTGTACCTCGTGTTAAAACATAGTACTATGGACACTTGCATAGGCATAATGCTTCAACAAATTCGTTATACTAAGATATTACAATGCTACAGAACTAACTAACTAAATTCCTTAAAGTGAAAGTTCGTTAAATTTTTTAAATTCGTTAAAGTGAAGTCAATTTTATATTAAAATAGAGGGCTGTGACTAGGGCCGAGAAAAACATCGCTAAACTGAAATTTCGTTCGTTAAACTGTTCGACTGGATTGTGAATTACATTAAGTAATGCCTCCGCGTATTTTTTTCGTCAACCAGCGCAAAGTGCGTTTTATCACGTTCTTCAGCATCCAGTCTCTTATGGCAAGAATGAAATTTTATTATGGCAGATCGTCAATAAGTTTTAAGTAATAATCTGTCATTGAGTTTTGGTAATAGAAGTTGTGCTCCAGTGGAAATTCAACGAAGATTGAAAGTCGCATATGATAATAAATGTGTCGATGTTAGGACTCTGCGGCGCTAGGTGGACAGATGCAAAGATATCAACACTGGAACATTAAAGAAAGAGTTGGACGATCTTCATCCGCAGCTGATTAAGTTTACAACTGATTCGGGAAAACCAAATCGATTTGACCATGGAGAAGCTAAGTAATCTAAAACTCAGCACGTTACTGCATCCACCATACAATCCGGCACTCGCTTTGCAAGGAGATTGTAGAGGAGACATGATGCCCCGGGCTCTAGCTTTGTTACCTTTGCTAGGTCGGTGCCAAATTATGAGAAAACGGGGGGGGGGATGAACACCCATGCCCCGGGGGCCATTTACCCGCGCTTGTTGCTGCGTGATTTCTATCTTTTTCACAAAACGAAGTCACTTAGAAATCACTACAACTCCGATGATGAAGCTCAGATAGAAGTTAAGAGCTGGTTGCGGAAACAGAAGACGGAATTCTTTTGTGGCGGCTTAATTAAACTTGTCCGTGGTTAGCAGAAGTGTAATCAGTTATCTGGCGACTATGTTGAGAAATGAAGGTGATAATTAAGGTGCAAATTTTAAGGAATCTTTTTTGTATTTCGTCCATTAAAGTATTCCCATCCATTTACAAGTCTTTATGATGAAGGCCTTCCTTTTCATTCAACCCTCCTATAGTACAATTATAATACAGTAGGAATTTAATGAGTTGGTAAAATTGGAGAAATATTTTGAATAACCTAAATTTACTGATCTGAAATTTAATTTTATCGCCCTCATAAGTTTCAGTTAAAGTCATTTTCATGTTCACCTTATTGTGAAATTAGCGAAGTTATTAAAGTTTCACAAAGCCAATCAACAGTCTTTTTCTTGCTGATTATGTACATTTGAGAAAATGGAAATTTTATCATGATATTACGGTTTTAGTGCAGAATATGTTCAGAATAACACAGAGTTTCAGAAAATTGTTTCTTAAACCATGTAGATCTTTCAACCGATCGAAGAACAATTCTCATTTTCAATAGCCCTTAGCCACTGCCTCTACCATTCAAGATAAATGACGCATTCTTAATGATCTTCGCATCATCAACTGCTTCATTCAACCAAGTGTAATGTAAAATTCTCCTGAGCAATTACATTTGGACACTTTGTTGACAGTCTTGCTTCGTCTGCTTCGAATAATTCTCAGCCATTCCTTACATCTAAGAACTGGCAATACGGGCAATGCAATCTTCTTAGAATTTAAACTTTCCCGTTTTCTGTTATTTAGTCTTTCAAGTCGGTTCAGCGATTTTTCAGTCTTAATTATTGATCTAGTGGCTGCTCTTCAAAACAAGTAATTCAGCTCGTTAACAGATAGGCTAAATGTTCTCTAGCTTAGTTATTCAAAGTAAATGACGAAATAAGTATCCTTTCTCCTTCCAGTGTGCTCTCTATTACTGCAATTAATACTTCATGTATATTTTTATGCTATAGTAAAACAAATGGCCAGATTATTACCTTAAAAATCCATTAATCCTTTATATCGCGCGATATTCATTCGTCATACTAAAAATTAGTCCTGAATATAGTCCCAAGTTATAAAATAGGAAATGTAACGCTTTACCTCCTACTTCCTCATTTCGAATTCCTCTATGTATTTTAATGTATATATATTTCTGATATGAAAAACCCACCATATTTCATCATACACAACTCAAAACTATAATCTTTTTAAAATCTGTCATAATACAATAGTACTCATACACAATGCTCCCCTTTTGATTAATGTCACTACCGGGCTCTGACTACAGAACATTATTCTTCACTTTAAATTTAGAATGATTGTTAACTTTGCCAGAAAAAAATTACACATATTTTTCCAGTTATGCAATTATATGTAGAATTTAACCAAATTGCCATAATGCTTACGTACCTAGAATGTCTTTGAATATAGAAAAACCTGAAATTTTAAGGTGGTCGAGGAAAACAGAAGTGAGTCATGAACAAAAGCTCTTGGGAGTAATTTCTGAGAGGAGAATGCTGTTACTTTATAAAGCACATAGAGAAATTAATATTATAGCTGATTTGAATAACATTTTCAATTAAGAAGCTGTGAGGCCCCGGGATTCTGAAACCCCCACCCTTATTTTTAGTAAGACGCGAGTTAAAACTTAATAATTAAACATAAAGATTTTTCAGCAATTTCTTTAATTGTTGTCAATTTAACTGGGGAGAAGTCTTAGTTCATAAAGAGACCTGTTAGAATATAATTATTTTAATTAATATTAATCTTAGTTAGTATTTAAACAGTTTATTTAGTTTTTATAAAGCTTTAGAAAGTTTTTAGAAAGGTTTTAGAATGGAAAGTTTAACAGTTAGAATTACACCGGATGGACATCTTAGTTTACTGAATATTGTATTTTGAGACAGTCATAGAATACGCTGACGCACATTGTCTAGAATTTATGCAAATTGATGGTGGCATGATTTAGAAAGGAGGAGTTGACCTTCCTTTCCACCAATCATCTGTTTGAGTGTCTTTTACACACTGTTATTCAGTTCGAGTTAGGAGGACAGTTAGTAGTTGTTGGATCAGAAAAAGTTAGGGAGAAGGAATCAACCTGTCCATGTAGACAGATGCAGCTAGTTTGTGAGAAAGTGGTCGGTGAGCAGTCAGAGAGGAGTCGAGGTGTAAGTTAGTGTTGAGAGTAGTAAGTTGAAGAACCTGTCGGAGCAGACAGATGTAGACGTTGAGGTAGTTAGTGAATTGTTAGTGTGAGTGGTAAGAATTTAGAGCGAGTAACCTGTCAGGGCGGACAGAGGTACTTAGTATACATTCAACAATTAATTCAATTTATATACTGAGGAGAAACCCCTCTTTAATAGAAGAGAATATTTATTCAATATGGAAGCGTGAAATAGAAGTCGAACTTTATTGAGAATTTTCAGAATAGACGAACAGAGGCGAATGCAAGAACGTTAGATTGGGTAACACACAGCCGCTCTCATATCTCTCATTTCTCTTAGATCCATTTATTTGGTGTAGAATCAAATCATTAAAAATTTAGAGTTAGCTTTGGATATAATCAATCGTAATTGTAAATACATCATAAATAAATCAGTTGTTATTGTTTACAACCAGTTGTTGTCATTTGCACCCTACCCCCTGACGTTAGAAAGCGATCGGGAGAAACACCCGACGAACTTTGTGTTGTGGAAAAACTCATTCTCATTTAAAAAAAGGGAGAGTGAAAGGGGAACTGGGGACCCTAGTTCGTTTGATGTATAAATCCATTCCCTAGGGCCGCAGGCTCCACAAAGCTTCGTCAAAATTTATCAAAGAAAGAAACTGTAATGTTTATTAAGTCCAAGGTTCTTCCGATTATTGATTATGGTAGTTCATGATAGGCATCAGTAACAAAGAACAGACTACTGAGACTGAAACTATCCTATAATACAGAATGATTTTGGTGTAGGGAACAGAATTATATTTCACAAAGCCTGCAATAAAATCAGATACCAACTTTCGTCTCTATCCGATAATCTAGTAAGTTAAAAGAACTTTATAAAGCGTTGACGAGTGAAAGTCATCCTGTGTATTATATCACAGAGTAGTGTTTATTTAATAGCTCTGTATGGACAACACGTATCCCGAGTTCATCGAAACAAAGCTCCAACTCACACCTCGAAATCAAGATTCACTTACAAAAAAATACTGGCACAGGAAACGGTCATACGGCTATTCCACTTGAAGACAGGGCTGCCGAGAACCTGGAACAGGGCCTCGGAACAATTATAAAAATTTTAAAGATTTCCACGTTCATGGGCCCCCTTTGAGCTCCATGGATCCCCGTTATAGCTTCTTCGAGCGCCGTGGGTCCCGAAACAATAAAAAGGCTGTACCTCAGGATTGCTTGAAGATATCTCCATAAAATCATCCGACGCTTCGCACTTATTAGAAATTACCAATTTAATCCACCGTTAAATTATCGTCGGTCTTCGTTCCCTTATAATTCATTTGTCTTTTGAAATACCCTTCAACGAATTATCCTATATATTAAAACGCAAAGCACTTTTTTAAGAGCAAAATCGGCACTTCTGCGCATGCGCATTGATCATTGTTATCGTCGTTAATTGTTGTATGTAATTGTTGTTAATTTGATCATCAATGCTAGCAAAGTTCTTGATTGTGACCATGACGTATATTAAAGATAGACTCCGAATCCTATTGTTAACAGCGGCAAAAAGTGAAGCAAATAAACCATATGCAAAACCCCAGTGCATCCATTATTATCAAATTTCAAGAGCAACAGCAAACAAACGCGTGAACCCACTTTGTTTACCATGTGATTATCTGCGTTTACTATCAATCCCAATAGTTTTGAATAAGATTTTGATAATGACGGATGTACTTTGCATTGTTGCAGGGCAATAATGCGCACGTTTGGATTACTTGTAAAGCTCGGTTGATACCAGCGTTGCCAACCGTGTAATAATAATTGCATTTGTGCATTGTTTAGCTTGTATTATAACAATATCTAACAATAAGTTTTTCCATCTAAAAACCGGTAAGTTGGCAACCCTGGTTGATACCACGGTCTATAGATATTCATGGTCATCGAACTTCGGCCATTTTCCATTGTTTCGAGAAGCTAAGGAAAACAGATCGCGCCAGGTGCCGCATAGATCGCACCAGGGCCGACCGTGACCTGCGATAGAGGTTTTTTATTGAAACTGAAAATGAAAGTAATGTTTCTGTCTGTCGATAGAGCGGCGCTGCAGTCGTTTTGGGGCCGATTGTACATGCAGCGTCACTTTTCAATGGAGTTGCCGCCCTATTGGGAGCTAGAAACTTTAGCTTCGTTTTAACAATGGAGCTCGATGACCATGAATATCTATAGACAGTGGTTGATACTATCAATCCCCTAATGCACTGGGGTTTTGCATATGGTTTATTGAGCCATGACAGTTCTGGGCAGGAGTGAGCCATGGAGTAATTAGCTGTCTGGCTGCTTTGTTGTTGAAGATTTTGGGCCCGAGGAATAATTAATTCAAAATCATTCCTCAAAGTTGTTCTGGGTACAACTGTACAAACAGACACGAAAAAGGATCAGGAATCATTTTCCACAAGCATAAATCAAAAATAAGTAATTAAAATGATAATACATAACTGAAAGACGTTCGAAACGAAATTGAAATTGAAACCATGATCGAAAAATTGTTTATAAAATGTAATAAAATACTTCAAATACAAAGTAAACGAAAAGATAAACTTATCACTCCGTGATCGCCGTGTGAAAGAATTATTAATCACTCATATTTAGCCATGTGTTTTGCATCATCTTTACTTACTTTCGGCGATGACAGTTCTGGGCATGGAGCTTCCCAATTTGCTTCAAGTAACAATAATTGCTTCGGAGTCTATCTTTAATATACGTCATTGATTGTGACATCTTTGTGGAGAGGATTGTTTATGATTGTTTATGAAAGCACACAGTACTTTGCCTTTAAATTTTGGCGGGTTCCATCAAGGCTTTTTCTACTACAGGTTGGAAAATCGCGTGACGTTACTATAGCAAAGTCCAAAGCCAAGTAGAAAGACAGGCCGTGGCACTGAAAAGTCACATGACCAAAATAGATGGAGCAACAATCCATTCCTCATTGTTTTCAACAAACGAAAAAAAAAGGTGAAACTGGTTGAATTTGCAATAATGAATGGCAAAAAGTCATATTCAAGGATGAAAAAAATTCAACTTACTGATAGATGGTCCAGACAGTTGGCAGTTTTACTGGCATGACTTTAAGAGAGGAGCCACTGTAATGGTGTCGGGGTTTTTGGATGGCACACAAAATAAAACCTGTGCATGATTAGTGCAAGAATGACAAATAAAAGGGGAATGTTAGAGGACTATCTTTTGCCTATGCTGAACAAATGGGAGATCTTTCTTTGAATTCCAACAGGATAATGCCCCCATAGACGCTGCAAGCACCACCTGCAAGTGGTTCCTGCAAAATGGAGTTCCAGTTATGGACTGGCCAGCTGTATCAACCGATCCGAAGCTGATATAAAAATACATGGACACAGCTAGCTCATGCTCTTTATCCTGCTGGACGCCAGTTCTAGAATGGCCAAGACTTACCTGAGTGTTAGAGTTACGGTTAAAGTTAAGACGAGGAATGGCATTTTAACGTTTCTCTATTGAATATTTAATGGTTAACTCTAGGTTGTACAACTAACATTTTAACCCGAGGTGGTGAATATAGCAATTAAAGACTGCCATTATTGAAGAATGGGACAATCTTGATATACAGGTCGATTTAAGCGAAGACATTCAAATATCTCGAAAATTAAGCAACAGGTCAAAAAACGTTTGGAATGAAATTTGTTCGTTTCGAAGGGGCCTATCCAATGATACAAAAATTGACCTCCCACCTCTATCCCTGGGAGTAGGCAGGGGATAACAAATAAATCTTAAATGGGAACTCCCATTTTTTTGCAGTTCTGGATTCTCAAGAAAAAAATACATGAATTTGACCTAGGATTGGTGTTATATTTTTCACAGATGGCACTGTTATTGACAAAAAATCGAAGACGTGCACACGAATGTTAAAAAGCAGGAATATATCGAGAAACACACGGCAATACGTGTTAAAAAAAACATTGAAATCGGCCCCCATCGGGGCAATGAGCGGGGGCTACATTGAAATTTAAATCGGCACCCCCATTTCTATGTTAACAAATCTGATACTACATTAAGAAAATGATTTTGTTAAAGACATTTCCGTTTATCCCCTGTTTTCTAACGTTTCTGAGCTAAAACTGGTTGCAGTGTTTGTAGATTTGGTTGTATCAAAATTGGTTCTAGTTTCTGAAATATGAGGGTCGTTCGAAAAGTTCTCGGCCTAACAAAGAAAACACAACCTTTTTTAGATTTTTATTTTATTTTTCAATGTACTCACCTTGCAGCTCAATACATTTGGACCAAAGACTTTCCAACTTTTTAATACTCTCACATTCACTAATAATGAGATTTGTTCAAGAATAGGCCGCCCGTGTTTATCAACAATGGTGATAGCAACACAGAATTCTAAAAATGATATGATAATAAAATCTTGTAAACATTCCAAGGAGGAGCTTTAGCAGTGAAGCAGATATACATTTATATATTTATTAAAAAGTAATCAATCCCCCCCCCCAGTAGGGTAAGGCAAGTAGCAGATCCTGCAGTCATCTATTTTTACCCCTTTATCTGCACTTTTTACATTTCCCCAAGTATTTTAAACAAAAAATTAATTTTCTGGAACGTAATATGTAGAAAATGTAAAAAACCCCGTATTTTCTTTTCTTTCTCATCATTTCTGAACTTATGATATATCACATGCCATAATTCTAAAGACCAAGTGACTGCCACCCCCGCAAATCCTATCCCAATGGAATAACTGGGCCTAAACATTATAGTAATGTAGATCTTACCTAGAGGAATCTGGATACTGAATTTTACGCCTTTACGTACCTAAATAGCACATAGATATGTTGTCCTTTTTGAATCCCACCCCCGTAATTCCGATCCCAGTGTACCAATAAAAACCAAACTAAATAGTGCAAATGGAAATGCCCATAGGAAGGTAAATTCCGAATTTCAACTTTTTACCTCAAAAAATGTAGAAATTATGAACGAGACGGACTGACGTTATAGAACCAATAAGTAGTTCTATTCTTCCGCTACTTAATAATATAGATTA
>JAHWFO010028392.1:0-32572 GCA_023313115.1 Rhysida immarginata | reverse complement strand
CGCTGATCTGGCTTATTGTCTCCGTTTATTTACCCGGCATAATTTTCTGATTATGTAGCGATGTCGCCGCATGGGGGTGGGGGGAGGTCGAACGATCGCTGTCACGTCATCAGCTCCACTGCCTACACGCTCGAAAAGAAAAAAAAAATGCGCTCCCTACAAAGGGAAAAGCAGCCGCAACTCATTAACAAGTAATTAACCACAAAGGTTTTAAGCGATTGTTACCCGGTAGTCATTGCCGCAATCGGATAACAATCAACTTCTACAACGAAACATAGATCTATAAACAAAAAAAATAATTTTTCAGCAACATTTTGTATATCAAACATTCACTCTTCAAACGCCACCAACAATCACAAACACAGCGCCCACACATTTCAAACCCACTACATCCACAAACAGTATGAGCACAAAATTCATTCTACACAGTTACAACTACCAAACAAACGAATTCCGGGGAAATAGTTTCAAAATGAACAAATTTCATATATTCTAAAACTATAAACAAAACACACTGACACCAGTCACACCAAAATATACACTTTCTCACAGAATATAGTCCAAATGTATTTTTAGGAAATGTTTGGATCTGCTGTGCTACCAAATAAGCTAGATGATACCCTGGCGTGGCTCGGACCTTTTTTTGGAATAAATTTTGAAATATCTAAAAATATACACATGAAAACGCTTAGCATTAGTACAGAAAAAATTCTTAATGAAAATTTGAAAAAAACTTTTTAAAGGCTGTAACGATCCTCGCCTCCCACCCCCACTGATTGACTATAAAATCTGAAGAAAATTCAAACTCTGATTATGTTAAATCACTTTAATGCGAAATTCTATTTGTTACGATGGTTTTAACCTAACAATGTCTTACCACCGCCATGCATCAACAATATTGACTGCTATATTGACTACGTGATCCGGTGTGATCATGCTCCGACGGCTAAATCCGATGAAACTCCGGGAAGACTCCTTTCTCCCAGTAAGTTATATGCCGAAATTACCTGGTTGGATCATCTTAATGACGCAGATTTAGTTTTGAACTACGAATAAAGTCACCTGTAAGAGAACGAGAATTACTGATTAAATTTAAAAGAAAACGAACAGTGAACCTATATATAAAAATAAGGAAAAGTACTATTTTCAGAAAAATGACAGTATTTTAATGAAACGTTTAAACGACTAACATTAAGAGAATCGTACGAATTTACCCGATTAGACGAACAAAATCAGACTTCCTAACTTTGACGTTATTAACTGGAAGTAGTGTTTATAACAAATAAACAGGAGAACTTTCACGTAGTTACGAACTGCTAAATAATGGTGTAGTTAAAAGAAAGTAGAAATAATTATAATGGAATGTTAATCAAAAGCTAAGAGACTTTCTATCTTAACGAAAGAATATTTAATTTGTTGCTGTTCCAATATATTCATTCTGCTTTTTTTTTGTTTTTGTATTGGCCCTAATTTCTTTGGGAAGGGTTTGTTCCTTTTATTTATTATTAAACTCGCCCTTTGCCTCTGAAGGAGGGATCAACCAAACGAATGTTTGCGTATTTGTTAATCTTACAGGCAGTCATGAAGGCAGAACACTAATAACGATCATTTAGTTTAATCTCTCCATCAAACGCAATAAAATTTGTAACGGGTATCTCAATCAGTCGAGGACCTTACAAGGCTCACAATGGATGGACCTTTCCAAGGATGCCACTGCTAGTCTAAATAATTTGTCAATTATTTTAGATGTAAACTTGATGTTGTTGCAATGTAATCTTTCTTCTCACGATGTCTTGAATCAACAGGGATGTGCTTACCATTTCTTCTATTAACGTGCTTAACCTTTCTTCTATTGACATGCTTACCATTTGCTCAATACAGCACGGAGCTAAAGGACTGCTTCCTATGTCATCTTACCACTCTTTCTCAATAGCCTGCTAACTTTCCATTAGCTCCAGTTACTAATGATTTTCTAAGATTTTCAAAAAATTGTTAAGTACAAAGAACTCTCATTTCTAAGAAAATCCTGGATAACAGGAATTCTATGCATTGTTACAAATTGAAATTTATCTATATTGCACAAACTGTGTCTTTCATTGTTGGTCATGAGATATATAGAGTTGATCCCCTCCTAGTGTTGGTGCATTTCATGTTGACTCCATTGTTGCACAAATCTTTCCTTGCATTGTTGGTCATGAGATATATATTATTGGTCTGTGCAGAGTGTTTGTGAATTGCGTGTCGATACCACTGTTGATACCTATTGTTGCACAAACTTTACCTTGCATTGCTGGTCATGAGATATTTCTCATTAATATGCCCTTTCATAACCATGAATATCGATACTCACTTGGTTCAAATAAAAGTTAGCATGAAAGCTTGGAGAAAACAAATAAATATACGGAACATTCTCACCAATATAGTAATTACATCATATAAAGTTTGCTGATACATTTCGGAATAATTTCAACAGTTGATTGACAAAATGGTAAAATAAAAAGCAGAATAAAATACAAAATTCAAAACACAAGTTAAGAACTTAAAATAAGCTTGGCTATGGAAATTTCATTCTGAAACCATATCGAACTGTTGGAACTGGAACACATGGAGTTGCTCTAGGGAACACCCTTAAAGTTGTTGATAGGCAGGATGCCCAGGCGCACATGTGATTAATAGAGCAGGCAGCCCCTACAGGCTGTTCCTCCTAAATAAACGCCTATCTATGAAGCCCGTTCGTCCATCGGAGGGTCATCCGATATCCAGAGGGAACGTAAAAAGAAAGGTGATGTTGTTCTGGTCCCCTCCGATGACCCTGCAGAGACGTTGAGATGATATAAAACGTTTCCAGAATATAGGTGGACCCACCGATGCCATTCGAGAAGATGGAAGGACTGGAGATGGACGGCGCCCTTCCTCCAAACGACTGCAGCTGACAGACGAGAGCCGAAAGATCTATCCTGACAGGCTAGCCATAGTTCTCGATTCAGGAAGGTGATGGAGGTGGCCAGGTCCAGCTTACATGCAGCACCGGTGGAGCTGTCCACCAAGAATCACACTGACTGGTGTGAAAAGTCAATCTGAACAAAATGTAATGAAAGGCGATCCCAGATGGACTATGCGGATGGGCACTCATCGAAAACAAGTATAATAGTCACAGATGACCCACAAAACTGGCAACCAGCAGATCCCACCACTCCCTACTGATGCAAATGCTGGAGAGAATAGAATCCACTGGTGCAGCAGATGCCACTGAAAATTAAAAACAGCCCTCTCAAAGGTGAGCTATTAGATTGCCTGCAAGATGGCTGACCACCGAAACTCAGGATGCCAACACACGATGTCGGAAGTCGCATCCTGGCCGGACTGTTGGAAGAACCAAGATAGACGAAGGCTTCCCCAGTCTTGCAGGTCCAGCTGGCGTAACCCAGAAACAATTGACGACAAATCTTCTTGGACAACGCAGTAAAAATTCGGAGAACGGCGTAACCCAGAAACAAAAGAGATAATCGTCATTGGCAGCAAGGATGGAAAGGCAACCTGTTCATTTTTGAGAAAAATAATGCAGGTGCAGGAATAAGAAGGTGGCCCAAACTTGAGGAGGGAGAAGGAAGGCGCTAATCAGGGCAACCACTCTGGCCAAGATGAGATATTGCCAGATGTCTGGCAGGCCCCGCCCCCCCCCCCCCCATCAAAAGGGATAAACAGCAGTTCCGAACGAACGGGATGACAGGCTGCTGAATAACCCCAAACACAATCCACAACTGCACTGCACACCTTCTTCAAAAGTTGCGGAGATGGTTAGGCAAATAAGCATTTGGATGGCAAAATCTGCGATTGGACGAACCTCGCCTTGACAAACATCAAGGTGGTGAAACGAAATATTTGCCACGGCGGCAAATACACTTATTGATTACCAGCTACCAGTGACGAGGGTCCATGTCAAGTATGTATCCCAGCTCTGTAATTTGCTCACATCGTGTTATCGGGAAAGTCCGAAGATAGCCCACCATCCATTTCCCAATAGACTTCATGAGATTGATAGAACTTCCCATCGAAGGACTAAAGAGATTGAAAGATTCTTTGTAGATGCCCAGGGAATAAGCATCCACAAATAACACAACATCATCACCATAAGCCAGCGTATGGATGTTGATAGAAGTAGCTGGCAAATCTTAACCCCAGACATCTGGGTGGAGGTTAAGATATTGTTGTAATGGCTTCAAGTAGAAGATGTACAGGAGAGGGCAAATGGGACACCCCTGCCTGACGCCTTTAGACAGTTCGGAAAAGGACGAAGTGGAGCCATTAATTGCCACACATGATGCAACTGAAGCATACAGAGCCGAGATAAATGTAGCAAAATTCCGAAGATGAAGATGGTGAAACACTCAGAAAAGGAACACGTGATTCATCTTGTCGAAGGCCTTCTCCTGGTCAAGGCTCAACACAGCCATAGTCTGACAGCGCACATCCGCTTCCTCCAAAACACATTTGATGATAATCAGGTTGTCGGATATCCTGCGAGATGGAATGGACCTGGATCAAAGAACTCATCCGTGAATCATCTAAGGCGTGGTTGAAGCACCCCAGTGAAGACCTTATAGCCTTTGTTGAGCAAGATTATAAGCACCACTGGGCCACGAACCCAGGGTCTGGAACCTTGGGGAGCAAGATGATTTGTTCCACGGTGAAGTCTAATGCAATGGAAGAAGGGTCCTTGAGAATCGAATTGAGTACTTGCACCAGGAAAGGCCCAAGAATTTCCAAGTCGCATTGAAGAAAGAGTATGGGATGTCGTCTAATCCAGGACTGGACTGATGGTTGCCATCCGCCGATAGAGACTTCTAGACTTCATCTTCAGGGAAGGGACTGGTAATAGACAGGTCAGCATCCTCGGAGAAAGGTCTTTTTGCCTCTATCCAATGCTTCCTGGCATCAGATGGAAAGATTGTGTGGCTGCAGAACAATGAAAAGTGGGAATGGAAGGTGGAGAGGATGTCAGAGTCTGATTCCACCACACCCTTATCAACCACCAAGTGATGACAGCGTTTCTTATTTGTGAGTCGCTTTTTCTCGGTGAATACTGTTGATGACATGTGCCTGACGTTGGTCCCATGTAGTCGTTTGCCGGCTGCACATTAAAGAACCCTTGCGAGGCAAAAATTGCAGCCCCTATAACGCCATCCTGAAATGACCATGGCAGTTGAACAGGACGTTAATACCAAACAGACCAAACCAACGGAAAACTTCTGCGACCTGGGTTCGAAACAGGAACCTCGACTTGGCTTATGCCTCTACCAGTTGGGCTATCGCAAACACCCGGACAGCCATGCTATCACACGGTGTCTTGAAGACAACCAAGTTGTCAAAGGTTGAAAGCCCAATGGGAGGCGGGCATCTGGCTCACAGATCAAGAATTTCTCGTAGCCCAACAGCGAATTCTGCTGTTGCACATGTCCAGACGAAAAGATGTTGTTCACGTCCAGAGGACAGTTAAAATCTCCAGCAATCACTACAGGTAGAGATGAGCACAAGTAACAGCTGAGGTTGCTGAAAAATGCATGTTTGTCTCCTGATAGACATGGGGCATACACATTGAGCAATCGGATTTGCAGACCAGATAAGGAAATGTCTAGCACAATCACCCTGCATTCGCAGTCCAAGACACATTTGAATACCACAATCGCATTCAAAAATGTTGGCAGCGACCCCTTGCCCAAATGGAGATGACGAATTGATAAACAGTCCAGATGGAAATTGACTGCGAAGGCCAGAGAGGTTTGAATCTCGCTGAGAGGCATCAAACTTCACCTCTTGCAGAAGGAGAATGTCTGGCCTATACAGGGCAATAAACGTCGACAAAACTGACTGCTTGAACGAGGATCCAAGGAAACGAACGTTTAGTGAAATGACCTTTACTGCGAAGATTATGCTGATGGAGGCTGACCTGCATTTGAAGGAGAATTAAGCCTCTCAGATGTAGGGGGAGGCTTGGTTTTCTACTATCTCGGATTTTGGGTTCGACTCAAAGAGGAAGAAGGGCTGCGGCATTAAATTTTACAGCTGTCTGGTTCGGAAGAAGAGGACACAGGAATCCCGTCCCTCCTACTAAGATGTCGCTGAGGCTTCTTGCGAGGGCTCTTAGGCATCACAAGATCCCGCTGAGCAGGGACTGATGGGTTGGACGCCCTGCTGATGACGAGATCTTAGCTGGCGCAGACACACAGGCGATCCGCAGAGGTTGTGACACCAATAAATGCGCTGGTGGAGGAAGGGTTGGGAAGTCTTCCATTGCAAGCACCGATCCAGAGCATAATGAGTCGTCTGCAATGTGTTCAACAGAGAGACTATCCTCCATCATCATGGCATCACATGATGGGAAAGGAGGAGGAATCACTTCTTAAAGCACAGGAGGCATGAGGAGAAGGTGATGGCATTTCCCTTTCTGGCATTCTAGGACATTGCAAGAGTGGAGGGCTCGCTTTGTTTAACCTGGGCGAAGGGCATGGCATCGTCACTCTTCTGGGGATCGATGTTATAGCTGGAGGTGATCTCATCGGAGGCTGTTGGAACGACATTCCTCTAGGTGGTGGTGTTGGGCTGCTGCCGATATTTGCGGCCTCTCCAGGCAATGGTGGAATTTGCCAACGATGCGGGAACAGAAGTCGCAATTCTTGAGGAGAGTATATTTTATGTTAGGTATATTCTTCAGGACGTGGGAGGACCTTTTGCAGTACCAGCAGCACTACCTCTGGCCCTTTTAGAACTCAAAGACACGTTCTCCCTGCAACACAAAGGGAATCGTGAATATTCTTCTGAAGTCTGATGTCCAACAGTATGTCCCCATTCTTCTGCAGGAGAGAGTTGGAGTGTTCTGGGTAGGACACTTGCAACATCTTTCCATAGTTGGACATGTAGTCCCTCAGGTAAGATATGGCCATCAGCGGCGAAGCACCCCATAATCTGCATGACGTGGTTGACCGATACTATCCTATCTGTAACATTTCGGTTCCTGTAAAGCATCCTCAACTCAGTGGAGGAAAGCTTTTGCAGGACCAAAACACTGGAGAAGCCTGATGGTAACACAGGGTGTATGCAAGTTTTGGCATAGAGCCCCTTCATAAATACACCAATGGCACACAGGCCATCAGCAATCATCATCATGTCTTATATGATGGTGATGAAAATTCAAATTCAAGAGGGGGTGGATACCTCCCCCGGGAGATACCAGGGGGAGAGTCACTCGCAAAGCACTTTCTGCAAAAAACACTATTCACACGCTACAGGGTGATGGAACCACATCACAAAGGTTTCACCCTGGCAAGAGCTGGCTGCATAGTGAATTTCATTCCATTGTCAGCTCTTAATATCCACATCAGTAACAATATCGAGGTGTGCTGCTGCCGTGTGCACAAGAAGAAAATGCAACTAATGGTGGAAATTAAATGCTAGAAAAAGAATATACATGATAGAAATCAAAATTTCACAACAAAGCAATGGACAAATATAATTTCACAGCAAAATACTCAAATACATTTTAAAGAAAATATTGTGGTGGATGTGTGCATTGCTAAAATGCATTCAGTCACCACAATGAAATCCGGTCCGAGATGTTAAAGTCCTTAAGTCAGGATGATATCTTGTAGCTGACTCGGGTGTGTCAGGTTGCTTGGATATCTGGCCAGGCCCCTAAGCAATGGCAGACAGGAATTATGATCCTTATTCTTAAAAAGAGAGCTCATAGAGATTGCAACAACTATCAAGGCATCTCTTTGATCAGCGTTCCCGGATAAGAGAAGTCGGGAAACAGTCGAATCTAAACTGTCGGGGCAGCAGTGTAGTTTCCGATCTGGCTGAAACACGACAGATCACACCTTTGCCCTAAGGCAAATCCTGGGAATATGCAAAAGATTTCTATGCTTGCTTTGTGGACCTTGAAAAAGCATATGGTATAGTTCCTCAGAAGTGGAACTTGCTTTGTGGACCTTTAAAAAGCATAGGGCAAGTGCTGCAAGAGTACGGAGTGGATGGGCAATTACTGGTTGCTATCATGTGTCTATACGAAAGATCTGAGATGTGTGTCAAGATAAATGGCATTAAGTCAAGACCATTTACTGTGGGTGTTGGACTCCACCAAGGGTGCACACTCTCGGCCCACTTGTTGATTTCCTTTATGGACTGGATAGACAGGGGCAGCCAAGGCAATGAGCGTGTTTGTCCTAGCGACTGCTTGGTGGAGAGATTGCTCTTTGATGACGACCTTGTGCACCTTTGGTCTTCCTGCATTAATCTTCAGCATGCACTAGACCTGTTTGCAGCCGGGATGAAGAAGCTGGGATGAAGATCAGTGTGGTTCTGGTCTTTTCAAGACAGTCTGCTCAGTGCGCTCTCCATGTTAAAGGATCCCCATTGAAATAGGTGGAGAAGTTCAAATATCTCTGGATTGCATTCATGAGTGATGAGCGGCAGGAGAAAGAATTGGATGCTCGGATCGGTGAGCAAGCTGTGTCAGACGTGAATAGAGGTGATCCTGGTAAAGAAACGTGAGCTGGGAAGCAATGACAAACTCTCCGTCCTCAAATCTATCTTTGTCCCCATTCTCACCTATGATCATGAGTCTTGGCTAATGACCAACAGAGAACAATCGCGGCTACAAGCAGCCGAAATGGGATTTTGAGAGTTGTGGCAGGAGTTACCCTACTAGAAAGAGTGCACAATAAGAGAGTCTTTAAGTTTTGAACCGCTATATCTCCAATTGAGAGATATCATTTGCACTGGCATGGTGACGTGATATGGATGCCACAAAGTGGTCATCCAGGGCAATTGTTATTTTTCAAGCCAGTGGGTTCAAGGGGTCGGTCTAGAACCAGGTGGCTAGACTACATGGAGAATCTGGATTCAGGTCTCTTTGTATTAGCAGGAGAGAACATGCGCTTGATGGCAGAAGATCGCGATCACTGGAGATCCTCCATAGGGCTGATGCCCCCATGACCCTAATGGTAAGCGGGTTTGAAAAGTAAGTAAGTAAACAATGTATATTATGAAAATATCACAACTTTTGAGTGACGATTATGCAGTCTGGATTTAAATCCCACGAATTTGCTATGGTGTGATCTTGTCAGAGCAATTTATGCTATTGGCAAGTAATACAATTCAGTTGCCGAACAATGTTCAGCTTGGGAAGATATTCTGAAAGAGAGGGAAAAAATTATACAAGTAAAATGAATTGAGGTTTGGCATGCAAAAAATCCTCATAAGACCATCCTTCATTTAATCGTTCAGTAAGGGGTCCATAGTGCTGTTTCTATCGATAAAATTGGTAGAGACTTTATAGCACAACAAAGGGAGAACAGAGTTTCCGACTGCTTATGCCATTTATTCCCGGCTTTATCAAGGATACACACAAGAGGACATAAGGCTTTATATACAGAAAATATGGTACAGAATGAGAACATGATTGGATGAAGAAATAACAAATAGTAAATAATACAAATTGTACAGTGGCGACATTGAAAGGAGAATGATTGGATAAGGAACCAATAACAATGAAATTATAAGGAAACCTTGAGAGGAAAATTAATTGAAATATAAAGCAAAAAGTGATGTCATAACACAAACAAAATTGAAAACGTAGACCTAGAAGAAGACTTAGCCGGAGTTAACGTGAACTAAGGTATCAATAAGAAATGGAAATGAAAGTAAATATACAAATTTGAAAAATACAAGATATTGGATAAAGAATTTAAAATTGAATAAATATCAAAAACGGTTTGGCAGTTGAGGAGGTGATCTGGAGAGGAGATCTTAGCTTTAAAGATCTCAATAGCTTCGAGAGTGGCAGTCTTGAATGGGTCGTTGCATAGATGGAGAATGGTCATAATTTCACTTTGCTCTTTGGGGCATGTCCCGTGCGGGCAAGGTGGATCGCGTAGTGTGAATTATTATCTTGTTTCTTGTACGAGACAATGTGTTCTTTGAATCGTTTATTGAAATTGCCGGTCGATAGGCCTATATAGTATTTATCACAAAATCCACAGTTTAATCTATAAACTCCGGAACGGGAGAAGTGGTTGGTGTGTGTTAGGTTTGGAAGGGGCGATTAAAAGAGCGAAAGCATGGGGTCGATGAGCGGTAGGAAACTTGAGTGAGGAGAGGAAGGCGAAAGGCAGTAAAATTGAGGTCTGATGAATCGCAAGGACACCCATCTCTTGGATGGGGATGGGTGAGGAGGTTTAGGGTTGGAGAGGGCAAGTTTTCTTTGTTGGAGAATCCTGGAGTGTTGTGTAGCTATTTTTTAAGGTGAGCTCGCGTATAGTTCGGAATTCGGTGGCACGGGAAGAAGGACTGAGGGGTAACCTGAGGGCACGGTCGATGAAGAAGCGAAGGGAAGCTTGTTTATGGATAGGAGGGTGTGAAGAGGAACAATGGATTAAATTAGATGATGTGGTGGGTTTACGGTAGACAGAGAATGAAAAGCGGTGGTTGGAGGGGTCATTAGTGATGAGGATAACAAGGTTTGGAAGAGAGCAGTTAGATTCGGTTTCAAAGGTGAAGTGGACTTGGGGTGAAAAAATGTTTAAAAGGTTAGCAATGTCAACGGGTGAAGTAAAACGGGAATCAAAAATAATTAGGATATCATCAATGTATCGAATGTATGAAATAATGGTGGAATTAGAGAGGAGGGGAGAGACAAAGGTGAGTTCAAGGTTCTGGAGGAAGACTTCGGAAAGAAAGCTACTTAATGGGAACCCCATTCCTAAACCGGACGGTTGGGAATAGAAGGTATTATTAAAGGAAAGGTAATTCTTGTTAGAAATGACAGTGAGGATAGAGTTTAGGTCGACGTAGCCATGAGCGGGAAAGGAGGATGAGAGCAGGAGGTTTCCAAGGATAGAGAGGGTTTCTGGGACAGGGATGTTAGTATATAGGTTAGTAATGTCAAATGACATGACGGAAAAGTATTCATTAGTTTGGAAGGAGGAGAGAGATTCCGTAAGGGTAATGGAATTTTGGTCATTATAGGTGTTCGGCAATAGTTTAAGGTTGAAAAGAAATGAGGAGAGGGACTTAGCAACGCGATGAGCAACGCGGGGGTGTAATTAAACAACTGGTCTTATAGGCATATTGGGCTTGTGGATTTTGACGAGGGCATTAAGGGTTGGAGGACGAGGTTTACGTGGTATAAGGTGTCGGAGGTATTTAAATTGGGGGGGGGGGGATTTGTTTACGGCAGAGATGATAGACGAATGATATTTAAGGGTAGGATTGGAGGGTAAGATAATAAAATTATTGGATGAAAGAAAGTCACAGACCTTGGAAATATATATGGATCGGTAGAGGATAACGGAAGCGTTTCCTTTGTCGGCTTTGACGATAAGGGCATCAGCTTCGGTTAATTTCTTCTTTATGGTGGAGGCGGCGGCAGTATCATTGCGTTGTTCGCAGGATATCTTGGTGGACGTTGCATCGTTGTTTGCTCTGCGGATGAGGTGTCCCGCAATCGCACGGGCTGGAGGGCGATCTTGTTGGGGTAGGAAAGTTATGGCTCGTTCAGTGTCCGTGATGATAGAGTGGAAATCAGGTTGGGTGGGTCGTCTGTTGATGATGTGCTTAAGGTACTTGTTTAGAAGGGATAGCTCATCGACTGAGAACTGGATCGGTGTCAAGTTGACAGTATTGTCGTGGAACTTGAAGTCACATTGAATATTGGAGGATTGTGTGGGAAGTAACGGACGTCGAAGGTCTTCTAGCTTCTGGCATAGCATCATGAACTTGTGTTCTTTGAACGTCTGAAGCCTGAGATCATCTTCTTCAATTAGATGTATAAGAACACCGGGAGATACAATTGAAGAGATATGTAAATGGAGTTTGAAGACGACTTCGTTCAGGCTTATGTAACATATTTTCTGTATATAAAGGCTTATGTCCTCGTATGTGTATCCTTGATAAAGCCAGGAATAAATGGCAAAACTAGTCGGAAACTCTGTTCTCCCTTTGTTGTGTTCTAAAGTCTCTACCAATTTTATCTTCATTTACTCTTTAATAAAATTAATATCTTACTTAAAAACTTTTTCTTGATACTTCTTTAGGTATTCTGGCCATTGTTATATAGTGGTCTGTATTAGGGCATATCGGGGCGCACCGTTTATTATTATTGTTGTATTATTAATATTAAATCTATTTCACTCAATTTCATATCTATTCATTAGTTAAAATATAAGCTACATTATTGTGCCTTTAACTTACTCTAAATTTATATTATTTTCAAATTAAAAATATTTTAAATAATATAGCTGGGGCAGATGTCTTAATGCTTAGGGCATATTTCCACACAAATTTAACATAATGAAATATAGGGTAATGGCACATAAAGTGGATCATGCTAAGCTTTGGGATCTAAAGCTCTCCATAGACTCAGAGTAGTATAGGTTATTCTTAGAGCTAGATGTTGGCAGCTTGGTAACTTTTTCGTGACCACTCAAGTAAGAAACAAAATTGTGATATATTTTGCCTGCTTCCTTATTTTCATGATAAGCTATTTTCGCGTCGTTTAAGGTGAGAATATGTTTAATCATCAGCATTTCGGTAAAGAATAATGATATCAATGGGATATTTTGATACGTGAATGTGCAAATGCCTGGCTGCACATGGACCAAAAGCATGTCTCAGTACCATTTGCATTTTTAATGTTCGCATATGTAGAGACGCACCTTTTCCTTTAACGTGGATCACCTAACATCCTACAGAGCGGTTCGTTCAGTTCTTATGGTTTTTAAGCTAGAGGAGTGTTACCAATTTATAGACTGGCAATGCCTGATTTTAAACTGAAAAAGGGAGCAAATGGCAATCCTATCGGCATCCAAGCCACATCAACTGCCACTGAATATGCAAGATCATCCAGATGTTGAGATTACTGAAACAGTCCCTTCAAAAATGAAAATTGTCACAACAAATGCCTTACCAACACTATAGAAAACTCAAGGAATTGTGAAAAAGAGAGGTAGGCCCGGAAAAAAAAACAACTGGCAGCACATCCTTAACACGTGACGTCTATAAAAAATGAAAAAAATGTTCCTGGAACATCAGTGCCAAGTAAAGGGATAAAATGGAAACAAAACAACCAACAAATGATACAACGAACAATCAGCTACACCCAACTCTACAAATGATCAGGACAGTTCTGGATTCTGTGGCAGTAATATTTACGATGTTTCCACCACTAAAATGATAAACTGGGTCTACTGCAAAAAAGTGTGCAATATGGTTTCACGATTACTGCGTTGGATCAAGTGGTAAATCTTCATATACATGTGGATAATGCATTTTAAAAGAATAAACTTATTTGCCTTTATTTATGTGGTCAAATCAATGTAGTTTTGATGTAACCCACTGTGCAGGCCAGTTCACGCAAAGTGGGTCATGGATGGGGTCATATAATAACACTTTTTTAAAATTATTTTTCATTACCAATTCAGTCTTTTTTCTGGGTGTGAATATGATGCACCGTTAAATAATGAGCATGATTTCAAGCCAATTATCAGTTTATTGTTTTCCAATGTTTGTTTTGTTGAAACTGTTCCACTGAAGGAGTCGCTACCCTAAGGCATATTAGAAATAAAATTCAAACAATTTGCAGTCTTTATTATTTCGTTTCATTCAGTGAGTACGTATGAGTCAGGATACACAAACATTTCAAATACAGGATGCAAATACAAGTATTAGCAAATAAAAATTTACAGGATACAAAATGTATTGAAATACCTGTTGTAATATAGTGTTCATGTGCCTACCTCTTACACTCTGCGCATTTTACTCACTATTCTCCGGTTTTGACTTTTTATATGGCCTCCAACAGTGTGCAAACTTGCCCCCTCGCTATGTTTTGGTTACAACTCGGCCACTAAATTTTGTTAGTAAGATTAACAGTCAACTGAATAAATTAAAATAACCGCAATAGAACAGTCTAACAGGATAAGCAATAGTGAGTTGTGATGATCTAATTGTACAAATCCTGTAACTGCCAATATATTACGATAATTTACGTACCAGAAGAAATATTAGAAAAAGTTATGTATTTCACTGTGCTTACATGCGACTGACTCCGGACTATTTTGAGGGTACATGGTGGTTGCAACGCTTCTCCTCGAGTCGAAGGCGGTGCGCTCCGACTAATGGTAAGTGAACTATAGGGAACGTGTAAATCTACCCCTGTAACAAACCTGCCTCGGTCACCCCTATAGTTTCTTTGGCCCAAATATTCAAGGTTTCTCTTAAAAGGGTCGTTCTCTAACGTACATAAGATTGTTAAAATCATCCCTATTTATAAAAGGGGTGACCTGAATGACTACTGCCTTAGTTTGCCTTTTACTCGTTTTTTCACGTTTGTCAATTTTATACGTAATAACGATTTTCTATTTCCGACCCAACATGGTTTTTCTCCTAAAGGAGCACTGATACCGCTTTTTTTGAGCTAGTGGAGTATATCACTTATCTTATGCCTGAAAACAAGTTTGTGGATTCTGTATGTTTAGAATACTCTAAAGTCTTCCATTAAATTCATATATAGCACAATCTATGATATTTATATTTCTTGTTTTTTGTAATCTTGTTTGTTACTGTCCGTTCTTAATACTTAACACTACATGATACTTCTATTTTATACGACAAACACTGACCAATGAATTAGAAACACGTGATGAATTACTGTACTGATATGTAAAGCAGGGTCACAGGTCAGAAACGATTGTGATATGCAAATTAATGCAACCATGTGAGGTACATGCTCATTCCAAGCTGCAGGTACAGGTAAGGAGCAAACTGTAGCTGCTCAAGTTGAGCAAAATGGAGAAAACAGCAGACCTATTTGAGTTCCAAAAAGGAGTTATTCTGGGAGTCCGTCTAGCTGGAGCTACGATTTCCAGGACAGTAAAACTGACCGGTATCTCAAAAGGTCAGGTCTCCAAGGTGTTCAGTGTGTGGATACGGAATCCACAAGAGTTGTTGAAACGGCAGAATTGTGGATCAAAAACAGTTTACACAGACAGGGACTGACGTCGTCTGAGACGGATTGTGCGGCAAAATCGAAGCTCTACTGCGGAGCAACTGACGGCAGACTTCAATGAAGGATCATCGCAACCTATCTCCTCCATTACTATGCACCGAGAGTTGAAGCATAAAGGGACGGGAAGTAGCATGCCAGTGAGGAAACCCCTGGTGTCAGCAACAAACTGGAAAGTTCACTTGCAGTGGTGTAAAGAACGGTGTGACTGGACAGTAGACGACTGGAATAAAATGATGTGTTTGTAGGAGTCACATTACACATTAATTTGCAGCAATGGCCAGCTGAGAATTTGGCTGCAGCCCCATGAAGCGATGGACTCCTCATGTGTTGTGAACACATTTCAAGCTGCAGGAGGAGGCGTTATGGTATGGGCCTTGTTTTGTTGGTATGGCAAGGGTCCCCTGATATTCCTTGACAATCGGGTGAAAGCCAAAGACTACCTGAACATTGTTGCAGATCAAGTCCATCCTGCAATGGTGCATTTAACCCAAATGGTAACGGGTTCTTCATGCACGACAATGCTACTGTCCATCGAGCAAGAATTGTTCAGGAGTGGTTTTCTGAACATGACACCGAGTTGCAACATCTGCCGTGGCCAGCGCATAGTCCGGATTTGAATCCGGTCGAGAATGTTTGGGACATGTTGGAAAGAGACATTCGTCCAAGGCATCTGCTTCTATCTATTCTGCAGGACCTGAAGGTCTCTCTGACGAATGCATGGTCTGCGATTACCTTAACTGCATTGCAACACCTTGAAGAATCCATGCCAAACCACCGCGTGTTCTGTAATTATAGCCAAAGGTTTCTAATTCATTGGCCATTGTGTGTAATACGCAATGTAGCAGTCCCTCAGGGCTTTATTTTTTCTCCTTTATAGCTTAGCCTTTTCATTAATGATTTATCATTAGTTTTACTTTATACCTTTTTAGTTTCTTACGCAGATTACGCGACTCTGATTTTCCGAATCCAGTATCGAATATTACAGCCACAATCAATCAATCATTGTCTATCTTGAGTTTTTGGAATATTGCAAAATCCTTGGTTTTAAATCTTAATAAAACAAACTACATGTTATTTTGTCAGCGTAATCAATTTCATATTCCTGCTGATTTACATATACACTATAATAATTTTCCCATTTCTATTACCAATTCCTTTAGACCTCTATACAGGGTGTCCCGTAAGTCGTGGTCGTAAATTTAATGGTATGCATATTCAGTAGCAAGGAACAAAAAACTCCCTATGAACATAAGTCGAACAACGCACTGTTTCTGAGAAATGATGTTGATGATGATGATTCGTAAAGAAACTAAACCACTTCTCCTGGCCATGTACATGGAAGGAGTACACCTGGTTGATTCATTGCCTGGACTGTGTTTGAGTGAGAGTGCTTGACTGCAGTAGGTTACAGCAATGCCGAGTTGGCGGATATGCATTCCACGTACGGTCAGACAAATGGGAATGCAGCAAACGCAGCGTATCTTTACAGAGACACGTACCCAAACCGACGACACCCTGATCGTCGCATGTTCATCCGTTTTCACCAGCGTTTACGTGACACTGGTAGAATTAACATCATCCCTCTTGCGAACTGTTGGGAGTGCTGCATGGGCACAGGCCATATTGCAGCATGTGGAAGAGGATCCAATCACCAGCACAAGACAGATCGCCATCGCAGAGGATGTAAGTCGGAACACTGCTTGAAGAAGTCTGCACGAAAATGGTCTCTACACATACCATATCCAGAGGGTGCAAGGCCTATGTGTACAAGATTATCCTACATGACGACGATTCTGCAGGTGGTTGCCGCGATAGTGCATTAGGTGTCCTCTGCTTCCGATGTTCATTCTGTTCATGGTGGACATTTTGAGCATTTGCAATGAGTTCAAGATACACGAGAGTAGTACCAAAGGAACACAACCAAAGGAACGGGTTGTTCCTCAATTTGTTAATAAAGTCTTTTTTCTCGGAAACGGTGCATTGTTTGACCTATGTTCTTATGGAATATTTTGTCCATTGCTATTGAATATGCATACCATTAAATTAACGACCAGACTTACGGGCCACTCTGTATATCTCATGATTTATCTTCAGATTTACATATTAACTCCTTATTATCACTTCTTAACTAAATAAGCGTGGAATGATTTCTCGATTGCATTATAGTCATGTAGAAAATTCGCTGCTCAGTGGAATAAGACTAAAAGGAATGAAGCTCTGTAGACAATTATTTTTATTTTGATTGAATAAATAATAACAAAAATACATTAATAAAAAAGACTATATTTTACAAATTGTATCCTCTAACATGAGGAATTACAATAATAAAGGCATAGATAAATGCACTGGAATATACAAGGAGAATAATAGTGGAATAATTAACCCTGCTTCTTTTTTAAGGTTTAAAGAAAGATTAGATGAGGAACAAAAGAATCTGTACAGCTCAATTACAGAGAGCTTACGGTCGAAACTGGATTAACGTTGATATGAAAGTTAATCTTGCTTGTAAAAGTCCATTGAAGTCGACTTTGGTAACTTCACATACACTGATGAGGCATTCTGAACTCATGAAATGGGAAGTGGAAAACTTTAGTTGCATACAGTAAACATCAACAGAAAGTGGCAACGCATAGGCGTTTAAAGGAGGAGAATAAATACAGTTCCTCGATTTATGTAGAAAGCACCCAAATCTTCATTTAGGAAGGCATATAGACCCCAGGGCTTAATAAGGACCACTGAAGCCTGTTGGGTGAATAAACAATGGCCTCCTGACCGACTCAGCTCAGCTGTCCATGATGGAGACAGGCCCAAGACGCACATGACGTTGCGGAACTTCGTGAACAATTCCAAGGAAGCTTGGATAACCTCTGGCTGAGGGTTGGCTAAGAAGTCTGCTCGGACGAGGCCTTGGCTGCCACCTACACTTCCGTCTTGCATAGATATCCTTGCTCGTGCGTTTGCTGGGTGGGGAGAATCCTTTCCTCGATGTGGACGTGGCTGCGAGCTGTTTGCTGGCTTCATAACGAAATCCACTTCTAATGCAAAAGTCGAGTTAAAGGAAATACATTCTTTACGCCATATAAACAGAGCACCTTGTTCGGCCACAAATATATGAGAGTGAATGGAAAGGTGGGAAGTTTAAAGAGTGTCCTCAGCTGAGCTGCTTGCCGGAATATAGATACAAACTCTAAACATATGTTTTCGTAATATCCATTGTTCTCCCTGAGTTTATCAGAACTGCTAATCTCCGAACTATCTGTGTTCGCTGACTCTTTCCCTCTGTCTTTTTCTATTCCGTTTTCTCTCTCTCTTACAAACAGTATGCTTTTTGCGCATTGCGTCATCACTTCTGTGTTTCACAGCTTCGTGTTGCCATCTATTGGCATCAAGATTAATTATATTGTCTTGGGTAATAATATTATTATTGCTAGAACTGGCAACGAATGGCGCATCTTTATTAGATCCCTTAGGCTGGGCATCGTGCAGTTTATGCCATTAGTCACAATTCCTTGTGACAACCCTGCCCCAGCTGCTCGCTGTTTTGTCAGCATTTTTTCTTTTAGCCGAACTTTGTTCTTTGAAGAATTGCTCAATAAGGGCCTTGCATCTGTGAAGATTTAGTTCTGGTTCCCAGGATGGTTTGCCATAGCCAGCCCATTTGACCAAAAATTGGCGTCAAGGCGACTTACCCCTTAAGTCTAAGAGTTTTTGCACCCTATAGACATCTTTAAAATGGGTGTTAGCAATGGTTCCAGGGGGTTTAACCATCTTTGCTTTCCTCATAAATAATTTCTTTAAGAAGTAACAGTAGATAATTTTGTTCCCCCTCCCCCACTTTCACAGTGTCTGGATGCACACTGACACCTTGTTGATCAGCTCCAGAATTTTGGAACGTTCGACGTTTTTGCTATATAGCTTATGCCCTTTTCTCCACTTGAAATGAGAGAGACATTTGGCCCACGCTAAAACTGCTCCCCCCACTCTTAGATTCCACCTTGTATGCCTTTTGTCGGAGTTGCGCTTCTACCTTTTGTTTGCTTTATTTATATTTTTATGTGCTAGACTAAATTGCTTGGCTAGATAATTAACAAATTCGTTTCCCTGGCAGTGCCTCTCTGCGTAAAGGGGAGGAATTTGAATATTTCTACCCAAATTACAATAGAACAGAAACATTGTTGTGGTTTCGGATATCGACGAATTAATTGCCATCTCCGCCGACATCAAATAGTCGTCCCAATCAATTTTGTCCATATTGAGGTAGTTTCTTAAAATTTGAGTGATGGTCTGGTTGGTACGTCAAACTGCCCATCCACCTGAGGACGGTAGGCACTCGCGAACTTTAATGTGTACCAAGAATTTTGAAGATATATTTCCAAATCTCAAACTGAAAACGTACATCCCTATCGGAGATTATGGCTAGAGGAAGCCCATGAATTTTAAAAATGTTGTCGCGCAGTTTCCTCAGCAGTAATGGACAGGCAATAAGCCTCACCCTTTTGTTGAGCTTGTCCGTAACCTTTCTTGGAATCTTCGGTAATAACATTACAAAATCGATTGATATGGTATGCCAGCATTGTGGAGGGACCTCTAGTGGCTACAATTCATCAAAGGGCTTTTGCTGAACCACCTTATTTAGCTGATATTCCTCACAAGCGTTTTCAAATTTTCTTATATCGGACGCTAACCCACACCAAGTATACAACTCACTGGCCTTCATTATGGACTTGTATATGCCAAGGTGGCCTGATGTAGCATCACTATGAATTAATTTATTTATAGTGTCAGTGATTTTTTGGACCTGGGGTATCACCAACTTTATCTTGTTGCCCACTCACTTATACAGTAATCCTTGCTCCACAAAATATGGGGACCTGGGATTTATTACACGTGATTTGGTAAAAGGATCCCTATTATATCGCCCCTTTTATTTCTTCTAATAATTTTTGGTCCGCCATCCAGACGGAAACCGCCGCCACCGCTGAAGTGCTGTCTGATACCCGAGGACGCGGGTTCGACCCCGGTCGAGGACGGCAAGCATTTTTCTCAGGGGGAAAATCCTGAGATCACGCACTTCCTTCGGAAGGGAAATAAAGCCATTGGTCCCGTGTAGTCGTTTGCCAGCTGCACGTTAGAGAACCCCTGCGAGGCAAAATTTGCAGCCCCTGTAACGCCGTCCTGAAACGACCGTGGCAGTTGAAAAGGACTTTAATACCAAACAAACCAACCCAAACCTGAATTGCTGTCCTCCCGAACGCTGCCATTATTGGGCACTGTTTTTCTCTTATCTTCGCACATACTCTGGTGCGATTGCTCCTTGATCCTGCTTGGACTCAGTGCTCATTCAGCATAACGCCTGGCCAGATCTAAATGATCCGGAGCTTTTTCAATTAAGAACGTGGAGATAGATTTAGGGAACTCTTTGCAGTAAGTAGCCACTAATTGCTGCTCACTGACATTTTGCAATTGACTCGCCAAGGTCTTAAAACATTGGTTAAAGCGAAAGATATCTTGCTTATTAAAAATGGTTTTCGGCCAAAATATTGTAAATAACTAAGTCCGTACTCTTTTCTTTTCCACTTCGTGCTATGACCTAAATAAGTTAAGAAGCCATGACCTAACCTAAATAAGTTAAGAAGCCATGACCTAACCTAAATAAGTTAAGAAGCCACAGCAGAATAACACGTAATAGCAATTAATTTAGCTAAGTACCCATATTTATTTGCATGCCAAAATGCGGGTGCATGTTAAATTGTGACTCCATGCTTAATAGCTAAAAGAATGCAATGAACTCAATAATATCGTAATAATAAACACAAATGAGATTTCCTGCAAAAAAAATTAACTGACCTAAGCCTCGACTATGCCACAGAAACGGTTGACTAAAGAAAAAATATGTCTACAAAGCGCCAAAAGTCATATATACAATTAATGCTTGTAATTTCGCCAAACAGCTCTCCAGGAAATAATAAAAGAGACCAATGCTAATAAATCTCCTTAATCTCAGGAGCAAATATTTGCTAAGTCCACCCGAAAAAAAATGAGTAAAAAATCTATAGTATCTTATTATACAATGAGATGTTGGTAGGTTGTAGGAGGAATTTGAGACCAACTCTGAAGAACTGCACCTTCCAATTCCTGTAGATTTGAAGGTGCTGGATCCTGCTGCCTGATGGCCCGTTCAATCTCATCCCACAAATTCACAATGGGATTGAGACCTGGCGATTGTGCAGGTCAACGAAACAAGGTATACTCTCCGGCATGTTCTTCGAATCATCTGAGGACGATGCCAGCCTTATGACAAGGAGCATTGTCCTGCTGGAAGCATCCATCCCCGTCAGAGTACACCATTAACATAACAGGATGTACTTGATCTGCGACAATACCTAAATAATCTTGGGCACGCACACGTCCGTGCAGAGGAATCAAAGGACCCAAACAATGCCAAGAAAACATCCCCCAAACCATAATACTCACTTGCCGCCACCAGCTTGAAGTGTTGTAGCGATGCAGGTGGGGTCCATGCCTTCCTGTTGTTTTCTCCATATTCTAACCCTGCCATCTGCATGATGCATTTGAAATCGTGACTCATTGGACCACATGACCCATTTCCAGTCATCTATTGTCCAATCCTTTTGCTCCTTGGCGAACTGGAGACATCTGCTCTTGTTCAAGGCTGACAGTAGAGGCTTTCGAACTGGTCGTCGGCTTCCATAGCCTAAACGGTGTAATGAGCGGCGAACAGTTTGTTCAGAGGTGGTCACAGTTTGTCCTTGATTAAGATTTGCCGCTATTTGATGCACTGTTGCTCTTCTGTCGCCGTGGACAACTCTGGCCAATTTCCTTTCAGCTCGAGCATTAAGGAGCCTGTGACGACCACACACTTGACGTTGAGAGCCGGTTTTTTGCTTGGTAGTCCACTCTCTGTAAACATTAATAACTGCTGCTCTTGAAAACATCACAAGTTCAGCTGTTTTGCTGATACTGGTAACGACACTGCGCGCGCCGACGATCATCCCACATTCAAACTCACGTTTTTTGCCCATATTGTCGCAAAAAACACAGTGCAACTGATGATTCTCCTCACCTGCTTTCCCTTTTTATAGCTATCTAGCCCTCTAGCGGCTGCGCTGTGACGCAATAGCTCATTTGCCTAAAACTGTCAGGTGGTCATAATAATTTGGCCACTCAGTGTATATCGCTACTTCAAAGATGTTCTCTTTTCAACATGGCTGCCAGACGCCATCGGCTTCAGACATCAGATCGAACCAATCCGAACATCATCTCTTCTCTTAATAAAAAAAATTCTTTTTATAAGAAAAAACGACAACAATGAGTTGGGAGGCTGTCATCATCTTCTCGGAAAAACTACCCCGAGAAAACCATGATAGCTCCAAAAGTAAATGATCGCTGTCGCCCTGCTAAACAATGCAACAACGGTAGCATAAATCTTATCAACATAAATATTATAAAAACTGCAACAATCAAGGAATTATAATAATCAAAACTTTACCACATTGAAGTTGTAGTTTTATATTATAATAACATTGAAAAAAAATAAATAACAAATAGCTGCTGTAAAATACAAAACAAACACAACACAAACGCAAACACCCGCTCAGTTATCCCACTTCGGCTCAAACTTCCCCACCCCACTATAAAAAGAAACAAAACACAAATAATGCGATTAAACAGCCTTTTAAAATGGCTATCTCCGCCAGGCCATGTGTGATCCACTGACATGGAATGTGACAGTCCAACAATTTAGCATACTCAAAAAAAAATACAATTCATAACTTTTTTCAAAAAAAATGCAGAGGAAATTAAATTAAATTTAATAATAAAAGAATGCCATGGAATAAATAGATCGTAAACAAAGTGAAAACCAATATAAAACTGTTGCTGCCTTAAAACTACTAAAACCATAAAATAAGTTTGGTAATTACAGGGTCGAGTCATATTATTATGACCACTTCCTATGTTTGTCTTCGGGGTTGCCCAGGCAAGAGACTATGTCAGTCACGGGGTTGGGATTTTATTAGGTGACTATATAAGGTAGATTTCCACTATGTTACAAACATATCACTCATTGCTGCAATGGGTAAGAAACGTGATTTATCAGATCCGGAAAATGGGATGATAATCGGCTTTCAGATTATGACAAATTTTGTCAGTTTGTGAGCTGTTCTCATGCTGCTGTAGTTAAAGTGTACCATGACTGGAAAAATGGGTTCGTTCAGAATAAACAGTATGGGATCGTCTGGTTTAATCAGTAAAATGGGTTCGTCCACATGCCACTGATGAGAGAGGTGAATGTTGGCTGCGAAGGTGTGTGAACACCAACCAAAGAGCTACAATGGACCAACTTGCCACTCAAACTAATGAGGGTGCTACCAGACATGTCTCTGAAATCACAGAACAAGGGACCCTGCCACCTATGGACCTCGCAGCTTAAGAATGGTCGCCGCATCCATGCTGACGAAGGTTCATCACCAAAAGCTGCTTCATACGGCTGCAATTGTTTGGGGGTGGTTTGAGGAACACGACCAAGATTCCAAGTATTACCCTGGCCCCGCAATTCCACAGACCTCAACCCAATCATAAACCTTTGGGATCACCTCGATTGTCATGTTCATTCTATGGAACAACCACCACGTACCCTTCAGCAGCTATCGGATGCTTTACAGTTTGCATGGCAACAGCTACCAGCATAAACCTTCAAGAATATTAATGAATCTCTCCCTTCTGCTATCCGTTCCGCTAAAGGCGGTTATCCGGGATATTAGCAGGTTTTCATAATAATGTGACTCGAATCTGTATGATGATAGTTGATTATCCAATTCTGGGGTTGCACTTGAAATTTTAATCTCTTAAGCCTTTATCAGAAGGTTCTACAATGCTTACTACATATTCCTAAATCTAACCCTATCTCTCATCACTTTAAATCTTTTAGCATTTCAACTGTTTATCAAATTTACATAATACAAGTCTGTTTATTAATTTACAAGATTAAAAATGACTATTTGCTTTTATCTTCTCCCCTCATAATCAATTATCATCATAATTACCACCCTTATTCTACATGATCAGCACATTCAACTAGACTGCCTTTTGCTAAAAGTAACTAAAAACGTCGTAGTGTTTCTTATGCTGTTATCAAATGATGAAATAATTTACCTAAACTTAGATTGGATTTGTATGTATTTTAGCTATCTATATGTACAGAGTGTATCTGAACGGTCTGTACAAACTTACAGCATGAGTTCCTTGTAGTCAGAGAAGCAATATATGTCCCACGAACATAGGGTCACAAACGCTTCCTTCTGGAGATACAACCGTTCGACATTGTCCTACAATAGCTGGCGCAATTGTCACATCAGATCCGTTCATCGTTACAAATAGGTTTATTTCTGGCTTGTACACTAACAGAAGAGTCTAGACGTGCTAATATATATGCTCGAAATGACCGCAGTTAGATTCTACACAGGCCTGCACACGTCGTTACATTGACTGGCAAATCCGTTGGAAAATATCGGGTGTGTAACAGATGACATCACAATTGTGCATGATCCGCTGCCGAGGAGTATCAACATCTGGTACGGGGGTGGAATAAACAAGGGTTTTCAAGTGGTGGAACGTCTAAGGGATTCATGTCCGGCAAACGTGCTGGCCACAGTAATGGTCCTCCATGGTCTATCCATCGACAAGGCTAGGTGGCATCTAAGAAGTCTCTACTGAGTCGGCTGAAATGTGGGGGTACACCATCATCCATGAACCACTTACGTTGTCGTACAGACAATGGCACATCCTCTAAAAGCTCTGGAACTTGGTTTTCCAAGAAGTCACGATAAGCCACTCTATTTAGTCTGCATGCAAAAATATCGAGAAGGAAGGTTTGTGACCCTATGTTCAAGGGACGTATACTGCTTCTCTGTTTACAAGGAACTCATGCTGTAAGTTTGTACTGATCGTTCACTATATAGCGCACTATCCATCTGTTTGTTTGTTTGTTTGTTCCTCCATAACTTCTGAACCGGGCAACTCCCGAGGCTGAAATTTTGCACAGAGGACCTCGAAGACCCGGAGAGTGCATAGGCTAGGTCCCGTTCACGTCCGACCTCCCGCTGGCCTCCTACGCTCTTCTAGTAGATATAAATTTCTCTCTTATACCGATCTACATTTTTATTCTGATCTTGATGAAATTGTGCCCACTTCACCTGTAAAACAAGAAGAAAATCAATGTCTACATGAAATTTCGAAAAAATAGTAATTGTTACTCCTGTCCCATCACTAATTATTGTTGTATGGACAAAACTATTTTGAGATTGTGTTTTGATCAGATCAATCTTTTGGTTGCATGGGCATCCATATTGAAGAAGGAACAATATTTGAAATGGTCTTTTTCTGATATTGGCACTGCATAAATATTTAGTTGATGCTATATAAAAAACTAGGAGATAGATGGATTGATGGATGGATGGTTTTTCAGCCTGCATCTCCCCTTTTATCCAGGAGACTAGCTGTTTGAGATGAAAGGATGATAGTGAAATAAACAAACACAAACATCCATGCCCTCGGCAGGATTCGAACCCGCGACTCGCTGGTTAAAAAAAATAGGTATTAGTAGTGAATTCTATAATGTAGTAAGATAAAAGTTTTTTCGTGGTGCAAGAAAGTGTATTATTGCTTCAACAAACAAACACTCGTCAACTCCTTTATTGTTGCTACATCTAAAGCATTTCTCTCCGTGTTTTGCAGCAAACGGAGATTTTGTTCCTAAATACCATCATCATGAAATGAATGAGTATTGGTCAGAGAAGACAAAGTTCTCCGCAAGTCGAAAACACCTGAAGAACGAGAGCTTCGTCTACAGCAGGAAAATGCAGAATTACTGAAAACCAATTTGTGTTATTATTTAACTTCTTGAGGTTGTTCTTTTAACCTAGAGCTATAAATATTCCCAGCAAAGCCGGGTGCCTCTTCTAGTAGTAAATAATAATAATTTATTTATTTATTTATATTTAAAACCAGTAACCACACAGGCATTTAGTGTCCCCATAGAGGCAGAGCCCAGGAGGGATTACAGAGTAAATAGAACATAATGAAGATATTGGATCAAAATAAATAAGCACATAAATCACAGAAATGTGACCTACAATCATTGGTGAAATAATTAGAATAGTGATATAATAATGCAAAATTAAAACATCAAGAACCAAATGGGAGACTAAAAGATATAAATAACAGATTAAATGCTACATAATAATATCAGCAAAGTTACAAGAGTGAAGGTCTTGATTATGGTAATTTTTGATTAATATACAGAGTTAGGCATTTATGTTGAGATAACTGAATATCTCAGAAACTAAGCATTGTACAAAAAATATCCGAAATCAAATCTGAATTATTTCGCGGGGGAAATTCATTAGTTAAAAAATCAATTCTCTCTTGTGAGGGGGACTGACGCGGGTAACTTTGAAATCTTAAATAGGAACCCCTGTTTATAATGGTATACTATCACATGTAAATAATTGATAAGATGACAGTTACGCAGTGGAAGATGAATTACATGTAACAGGCTCGGAATATAATATGAAAAGTAATAATTGTTTATTAGGTCACAAAAATATGAATAAATAAGTATAAATAAAATAACTGAAAAACTGGTAAAGACCAGGATTAATTGGAAAATGTCACAAATAAATAAAGCATTAACACAATAAACGTCAATTAAAATAAGCTACACCTAAAATCACTAAAGGCACAAATTAATGTTTAGCTTATTCAAAATTTCAAATGATAGACTGCCTAAATAAACATTCAAATACCTAAGCTTAAACTAAGCAAGTACCATTAAATGTACAAAGCAAAAATAAGCAGATTGGAATCTATTCCATTAAGAATTGAACGAGAAATAAATTACATTCTCTTACATAATTTCTGCGTAAGATATCAAGTATAAATAAGTAAGCAACAACACTAGACAATTAGCAAAAATTCTAAAGTGCTATTTGTAATACTTAAACCATAAATAATTATTATTGCTAGCAAAACTGCCTTGGTGAGGCTCAGAACATATACAACTGAATTCGTCTAGATTCAATGAATAGGATGACATAAATATTTGACATCTACAAATCTTACACGAATATCCTAATGTAACAAAATGACATAAGCTTTGAATTCAACTTCAAACTTAAAGTTCCAGTCCGTGAAAGTCAAAAATGCACAAAAGATACATTGACGGTAATCTTGATATTGTCTATGAAAAAAATGTCATTGACATAACACGTGAACACTACATAAAGTTTCTTTATGAAAGAATACCAAGTCCGAATTAAATCGTGACAAATAGATTCAAAGTCACAGTTCTTGGACTCTAAAATATAGAGATGAAAAATAGACAGATTAAAATGCTTAAGCCTTTACATCACATCCTTTTAACGAGTATACACATAAATAGCCGCTGAGAAAATTTAATAACGCAGACGTCGGCAAAAGAATAAATAAACTTCTTAATACAGAATTTATTCGACGAAATTGTAGGCGTTAAAAGAGAAGGAATAGCTACATTGGACAAGGCATAATTAAGCTGTAATAACTTTTAACACAGTAAAACCTAGTTGGTCGTCTAAATAGGCCCGAAGGCTGAACGGCCATAACCCGTTGACGACGGCACGACACTGCAATTCACGGCGTGCGATTCCACAAACGCCGCACGAATTACGCACCCATTCGCACCCACAAAGAAAGACGCACTTACTAAGGAATGACAGCGGATCACTATCGTAGTCGGGAATGCATTGGCGGGCCCTTCGGTGTGGGACTGCGACGACGAGACGCTACCTTGCCTTTGTTCGAACCCGAGTTCAGAAACCTCCGCCTGTTTGGCTTCACTGCCCGGCGTCGTCTTTTCCAACGGCGTAGTTTGGTCGCTGACGGTCGTCTCCGACGCGGCGAGACGAGTTTCTTTACTGCTTTCCAGTCTCAGGATATTACAGCAAATTCTCTCGCTAATTGGCGTCCTACCTTGGAGCTCTTTTTCCGCACAACCTCTCCAGTTGGAAACTATGGAGTCCTTTTGCGTTTTCTCAGTTTTTCCTTCGAATGCCGCGCTCCAATCTCTCCTCGTTCGATGATTGGTCCCTGCGTGTTGACGACGTTGATGGTCTTGGTGACGTCGCCGTCTTCTCCTCCCGGAGCGATAGAAGATCCGGGAGTGAAAGTAAGTCGTTGCGTCACTGGAATTCTCGATGGAATTCGAATTCCGTGACATATACTCAGACTGTACACATTATTCGAGAAATGTTTTATTCTTGGTGGTTTCTCAATTGATCCAACCGTTTAGGAGATAGAGGCCCTGAAACTGGAATTTTTAAAGTTTTGAACCAAATTTTATCGAAGAAGACAAAGAGATAGAGTGGGTCTTACAGACATTCCTATTTTATTTTTAATGTCTTTAAGAATTCGAAGTCAGAATTTCAAAAATCCAATATTTTTCAATACACTCGCATAGATTCTCTCTCCATAGGACTGCTGTCCCGAAAAGTTTACTTATGCACTAAAAAATTTTGAATTTTTGAAAATATGATTTAGGATTTTTAAAGACCATTAAAAAGTAGAATAGGAATGTCTGTAAGACCCATTGTCTATCTCTGTCTTCATGGATAAAATTGGGTTCAAAACTTTAAAAGTTACACATTTTCAGGGCATCTATCTCCTAAAAGGTAGGATCAATTGAAAAAACACCAAGAATAAAACATTTCTCGAATGTTGTGTACAATCTGAATATACCATTAAAAATAGGAGTTCCTATTTCAGATTTCAAAGTTACCCCTCTTCCCAGCCCCATCACAAGGAGGGGGTAATTTTTAACTAATGAATTTTCCCCGCGAAATAATTCACTTTTGATTTTAGACATTATTTCGTACAATGCTTAGTTTCCAAGATATTCAGTTGTCTCAAGATAAATGCCTCACCATGTATGAACAGGGTCAATCTTGTTTGTAACAGTGTGATAGATTCTGTGGTTAACTTAGCAGGTAAGCAGATATTAGGACGATAGGGTTGTATACATATTCTATTCAGTAGAATTGATCTAAGAGTTAAATTTAAGGTTTTTGATACAAGGTTATCTATAGTGCCTGATACGAAAGAAAAAGCAAACTGATGGCTGCGTAAATGAAAAAAAATTCGTTCAACTACTCAAAAAGGGAAAGGAAACGGGGCATTACTTATTACTGATGCCAGAAATAGGTAATACCCCCTTTCTTGTTCGTTTCTGATTTTGAAAGAGGTTTTTTTTTTCACTTACGCATGCGCCATTTTCTTTTTTCTTTCGTGCTGGTCACCATAAGGTTAACAGAATAATCCATCAATACATTATTATTATGAGCTGTCTTGTTGTTTGATGAGCAAAATTTTATGAAGGAGTCATGCTTTCTTGCAATTTTTAAGTAATAAAAGTTTGAGAAACCAGTGAACCAAAGTGGTAAATTATAATTCTTGGCAATACTACGTCCTGGTAAATTTTATAAATGGCATAGAAGTTTTTTTAAAGGTAATAAATTTAGTAAAAAATTTTTTTGCTAATTTCCAACAGTAGATGTTCACACACTGATGTTTGGGGGAACCATTACATGAAAAAATCGCCCTAATTATTTGTATAAGGAAAAACTTGTAGCAGAGACCCTTGTAGAATATATCCATATTTTATTGAATTAGTCCTTCTTGTGAATCTGATCATTCTAGACTTCTGCATTTAATTGGAGACCATTTTTTTCAAGCCATTGATGAACCTTAGTGAATTTCTCCTGAAGATTCAGAGCATGATGTAAACTACTAATTTGGAGTAAACAATCAAATCATCAGCATAGAGCAGATATTATGTAGAATCATTTGTAAAACATTAACCTAAATCAATCATGTAAAAATTAAACAAAATGGGTCCAAGAGGTGATCCCTGAGGTAATCCGCTACCAATTCTGCCGAGGATACGATACGACCGCGAATCAGAATTATGAAAGCATCTGTTAGAGACCTCAACCAGGATATTACCAACGTATTTACACACAGGCAGTGAAGCTTTATAATAATAATAATAATAATAATAATAATAATAATAATAATTTCAAATTCAAATTTATCCAAATTAAAAATTATTAAAAATAAAAAGTTTTAAATGTATTAGATATAAAATTACTCAGTGCATTTACCAACTACTATCATATCCAAATTAACATAACCAAATAACCAGTAATACATATAAAACAGTAGTCGGCCATGTTCCGAAGCCCCATTAGGGCTTATATGGAATGATGAGAAATTAATAAACAAGATATATAAATCAAACTAAATTACACAGAGACTTTTAAATTGTCAAAAATTACAAAAAGTAAGATCTCTTCCTAGAACTTATTGTACATTATAAATTATCAATACAAAAGAATAATACATACAAACAGGAGATTTTTATTTATTAAAAATTAAATAATAATAATAATAATAATAATAATAATAATAATAATAATACATAAATATTTAATAATAAACATCTACCAAAAATAATATTGATATATAAAGAAAACATTTTTCATGAGCGTTCTTCCAATATAAAAAAATTTACTTAATCAAATTAACTTAAGTATCCATTCTGGTATATTATTAAATAGGTCTGGGATATAGAATCGTCTTTCTCGTTTTCCATAATTATTAAAATTTGAGGAATATCAAATATTAAAATTTGAGGAATATCAAATTTTATGTTTTTTTTTTGTAACGAGTATTCTTGCTGCCTGCGTTTTAGGTAGTTTTTCGAAAAGTAATTTTGAGTAAATACTATATATTCAAATAATAGTATCCCATTTTTAGAATTTTTAATTCTTTATATTGATACTCTATTGCATATTCATGTAATTTCGCGCCATATGTTATTTGTTCAGTTATTTTATTTTATATCTTAATAATATCGTTGGCCAAATTTATAAATGAATAATCCATAGCGAATTCGTGATTCTAATAAAGAGTTACAAATCATTTTTCTTATGTGGTTAGGACAATAAGGACTAACATGGTATATTAAACATAAAACCTTACGTAGCAATAATTTTATACAGGAGATAAGTGAATGCCAATTTAATTGAGCATCAAAATACATTCTAAGATATTTAAAATTAAAACACCAATCTTTGCCTCAGAAATATCTCCAGCATTCATATGTTTGACTGCTTGGTCGAAACATCTGAAATTATTACCATCATCCTGAAAATGTTATATTTTCGAAATGTTACGTCCGGTAGCAAATTTATGTTGTTCGGAACATGAATATAAATGTTGTCTTTAAAGAAATGTATATACCGGGCTTTGCAAAAGTTCTGTTACACTCTTTACATCCCCCAAAAAATGGACTGCTCATGATTTGGATAATTCCATTTCCACAAAAGGATCAAATAATATAT
Source organism: Rhysida immarginata (assembly GCA_023313115.1). Classification (NCBI taxonomy): domain Eukaryota; kingdom Metazoa; phylum Arthropoda; class Chilopoda; order Scolopendromorpha; family Scolopendridae; genus Rhysida; species Rhysida immarginata. Next base: position 1,057 of record JAHWFO010028392.1, on the reverse strand, counting down.
TGGTAATTAAGTGTTAACCTCTGAGTGATCCTAATGTCCACGACAAAAGCGATGGAAACGAAACGAGTAGAGATCGCTGCTCTCCTGCGCGTGGGCCACACGAAGTCCGAGATTGCCAAGCTCCTCAAAGTCAGCCGGATGACCATCCACAGAGTTGCGGACAGGCTCAAGAATGGGAGAGACCTTAAAGATCAACCTCGTTCAGGTAGACCTCAAGTCGTCAGCCGTTTGGCTGTGAGAAAAGCCTTCGAACAAAACCCGACGCTCAAAATGACTGCGCTCGCAAAGAAAAAGAAAATTTCGGTGTCCACAGTGACCAGAGCGGTCAAAGAAGAAGGTGGAAAGAGCGTGAGGCCTTTGCTGACGGATCGGATACGGGAACGACGTCGGGAGCGCTATCGCCGTCTTCTTAACGACTTGAAGAGTCATGGCGAGCGAATTGTCATTTTCTCTGACGAAAAGACCTTCACGGTCGATCCTGTCATCAACATCAAAACGACTGCGTGGTAAGCTTCGGCCAGGACATCTCCAAGGTCCGCTACGTGTTTACAACCATGCACCCGGCCTCTGTGATGATGCTCTGAATCGTGGCGTCGAATGGCGAGAAAATGCCACCCGTGTGGTTCCCAAGTAGATACCGGCTAACGGCGGCTGATTACAAGGACATCCTGGCCACAAAAGTCCTTCCCTGGGTGAAGAAATGCGGACTACATCTTTCAACAGGACGGTGCCCCTGCCTACATGGTCAACACTGTGCAAAACTGGTTGGGGTCCAACATGACCTTCTGTTCGAAGGGCTTTTGGCCTCCGCAGTCGCCAGACCTCAATCCACTTGAATACAGCGTGTGGGCGCATGTCGAGGGGAAGGCCTGCAAGGCCCGTCACAGCAACGTCGACGAGCTGAAAACATCTGTCAGCCGTGTGTGGACCAGAATAAGGAAGGACTACATTCGCAAAGTTTGCAAGGCTTTTCGGCCTCGTCTGGAGCGGGTTCTTGATGCAGATGGTGGCTACATTGATTAAATGACTAATTACAATGTTATTCTACATGATGGCA
>JAHWFO010028391.1:0-16098 GCA_023313115.1 Rhysida immarginata | reverse complement strand
ACTTGGATGTAAACAGAACAATCTCAAAAAATTAAATTAAATTTTGCAATATCTTAAAAATAAACACATGAAAATGCTTAGAATTAATACAGTAAGAATTCTTAATGAAAATTCGAAAAAAATCTTTGTAAAGGCTCACAATGGCTGGACCTCTCCAATAATTTCTTACTCACGTAATCTTACCTCAGATGTATACTTAGTGTTGTTGCAATTTCCACTGTTCTCTCGATGTGCTGAAGCAAAACTTGGCCATTCATCATTTTGTGCAGTCTAGCGGTCGCCGATTCTTCTATTTACTTGCTTCCCATTTGCTCAATACACCACGGAGCTAAAGGAGTGCTTCCTCTGTCGTCTTTCCACTCTTTCTCAATAGTCTGCTAACTCTCCATTATCTCCAGTTACTGATCATTTTTAAAGATTTTCAAGAAATTGTTAAGTACTAAGAACTCTCTTTTCTAAGAAAAGCCTGAATAACAGGAATTCTATGCATTGTTACAAATTGAAACTTATCCATATTACATCATCATTTTATGTTCATTGTTATAATTCTTGGAAAGATTGCTTTAACATTACATCATATCATCATTCTGTGCTCATTGTTATTGGTGAATTGCGCGTTGATACCATTGTTGATGCGAACACAATGGGCCTATTGTTGCACAAACTTTGCCTTGCATTGTTGGTCATGAGATATTTCTCATTATTATGCCTTGCCATAACCATGAATATCGATTTTTTATCGATATTTATTATTTTTTCCGAAATCTGAGGTAGACAGTGACCTTCCTCATGCTTTGAAGGTCATGTATGCGAAATTTTATCAAGATCGGAATAAAACTGTAGATTTGTATAAAAAACATACAGACAAACAGACCCACCCACCCACAAACATCCTTCTTTATATATATAGATAGATAGATAGACTAGCAAAGGTACCCGGCGTTGCCTGGGATAATTACACTTGCAGGTAAAGAGAACAATTTCAAAAAATTAAAATAAATTTTGCAATATCTTAAAAATAAACAAATGAAAATGCTTAGAATTAATACAGTAAAAATTCCTAATGAAAATTCGAAAAAAAAATTTTTTAAGGCTCACAATGATGCGTAAGAACTCTCTTTTCTAAGAAAAGCCTGAATATCAGGAATTCTATGCATTGTTATAAATTGAAACTTATCCAGATTGCATCATCATTTTATGTTCATTGTTATAATTCTTGGAAAGATTTATTGGAAGATTTTTAATATTGCATCATCATTCTGTGCTCATTGTTATTAGTAAATTGCGCGTTGATACCATTGTTGACACGAACACCATGGGCCTATTGTTGCACAAACTTTGCCTTGCATTGTTGGTCATGAGATATATATTGTTGGTCCATGCAGAGTATTTGTGAATTGCGTGTTGATACCATTGTTTCAATAACTTTGCTTTGCATTGTTGGTCATGTGATATTTCTCACTAATATGCCCTTCCATAACCATGAATATCGATTTTTTATTGATAATTATTATTTTTCCTAAATTTGAGATGGACAGTGACCTTCCTCATGGTTTGAAGGTCAAGTATGCAAAATTTCATCAAGATCGGAAAAAAACTGTAGATTTGCATAAGAAACAAACAAACAAACCCACAAACAAACTCACAAACAAACAAACAAACAAACATCCTTCTTTATATATATACAGAACTAGCAGAGGACCCGGCGTTGCCCGGGATAATTACACTTGATGTTGTTGCAATTTTCTTTCTTCTTTCGATGTCTTGAAGCAAAATTTGGCTATTCATCACTTTGTGTAGTCTAGCGGTCGCCGATTCTTCTATTTACTTGCTTACCATTTGCTCAATACAGCACGGAGCTAAAGGATTGCTTCCTCTATCGTCTTTCACTCCTTCTCAATAGTCTGCTAACTCATTATCTCCAGTTACTGATCATTTTTAAAGATTTTCAAGAAATTGTTAAGTACTAAGAATTCTCTTTTCTAAGAAAAGCCTGAATAACAGGAATTCTATGCATTGAATTCTATATAGCACAAACTTTGCCTTGCATTGTTGGTCATGAGACGTATATTGTTGATCCTTGCATATTGTTGGTGCATTGCGTGTTGACACCATTATTGATACCTATTGTTGCACAAACTTTTATTTGCATTGTTGGTCATGACATATATATTGTTGGTCCGTGCAGAGTGTTTGTGAATTGCGTGTTGATACCATTGTTGATACTTATTGTTGCAAAAACTTTGTTTTGCATTGTTGGTCATGAAATATTTCTCATTAATATGTCCTGCCATAACCATGAATATCGATTTTTTATCAATAATTATTAATTGTTCGAAATCTGTGGTAGACAGTGACCTTCCCCATGCTTTGAAGGTCATGTACGCGAAATTTTATCAAGATCGGAATAAAACTGTAGATTTGTATAAAAAACAAACAAACAAATAAACCCACAAACAAACCTACAAACAAACAAACATCCTTCTTTATATGTATAGAAGAAAGAAGATTTTGCTTATTTTTAATGAATACTTACGAAGATCATTTACAAAGTCATGGCAGCTACGATTTTCAGCGGAATCCCAGACGCTGATCCACATTTTTTGATATGGGATCATATATAAACCACATGGCCATAACTGGCTTCCCCCCCCCCCCCCCCGGGTGTAACTACAATGTAGGAAATCGCATGGTCATTGGTTAACCCCCCTTCATTTTTCAGTATTAAAGAGATCCAAGTCAACAAACCTCATTTCGTCACTCATTTCTGGTCACATTCACTTCGTCGCAAAGATGCCTATGAGGTGTTTACGTTTAAGTCGGGTGAAGCACTCCATTTGGAGCACTCCCTATTATAGTGCTCTATTATATTAGCTGCACCTGTTTCAAAGATCTCATCAGATCTTATAGGATTTGGGGTCTTTTGCTAAGGCAATTCAGCCCTAGCTACAACAACGTCCTAAAGATCGTTTCGTCAGTCATTCGACTCGATTACATTCAGCTCGTCACAATTATTTCGAAACTCAGTCGACACACTCAATCCAGCTGGCTCTGTCTCATCAGATGATCGCGCTTACTTTTCTTATTTTTCCCATATTTTAATTTGGCTGTACTTAATTAATTTTTTTTATAATGAAAAAGATAAAATGGTAGTTTACTTTTTTAATTCTTTTTGAAATATAATACAAAAAAGAAATCCATTAATTAAGGATTAAAATTATTTCGTTTTGTATATGACGTACAATCAAAGCATTTCCTATCCTCATTAAAAACATTAAGAGAGTAAATACTGGTGACCAAAAAATACGTATACTAATATATATATATATATAAATATATATATATATATATAATATCATCTGTATTCGAATATCGATCAATTGCGTCTGCGAGCAATTGTGTAAAGAATGAATTGTAGCTACGAATATTATTGAAATTCATCTCTTAAAACAACAATAGTATTATCATTATCGATTTCGACTTGTGGACATTATCTCTATTACGCTGTCTATTCAATAGAATTATTTTTTTTCGATCTTTTTTTTCGTTTACTTTAAAGATCAATATAAACACTGTGATTGATTCAACGAATCTCACGCGAATAGAATTGAATTCTCACTGCTGGACATAGGACGCCATCTGTCGGTAGCTATCGGTATTAAACAAGGTTGGTACTGCTTGTGCTACTGACTCCGGCGCGAGAGCAAAATGCGTCACGTTGGAGTGGAAGGCGATCCTCTTCGGGATGAGGTAGTGGGGAGCGGGGCAACCAGCCACGCCGCGCCGGGCGAACATTGTCGTCCTAATTTGGCTCGTGCTACGCAGCGCTACTCCATTCAGTTTAGTTTGAGGTTCAATTTACGGCGTTGGTTGCGATTTGCGACCCCAAGTGTCTTATATCGTAGTGTAGTTTTTTTGAAGGAGATAATTTACACCCTGTATATTGCTGGTCCATGCATATTGTTGGTGAATTGCGTGTTGATACAATTGTTGATAAAAAACATGACGTTTCTATTGTTGCACAAACTTTGCCTTGCATTGTTGATCATGAAATACCTCTTATTAATATGCCCTGCCATCATCATTATGACTATCAATTATTATCGATAACTATTATTTATCAATGCCAGGCAGAATTGTATTTTCTTTTTCCCGATAGGACACGATTGCATATTAAGCATTTAGAATCCGATCCCTGAACAATGAAAAAAAAAAAAACAGATTCTCCCACTCCGGTTTAAATACTTGTTCGGTGATTTTATGCCTTTTCGGAATGATGTGCGCCATAATATGCAAGACGAAAAACAAGCAAGTATCAATAACAAAAGAAATAATGCCGCATTTAATGGAATCGCCCCGTAGAGTCTGGCAACGCTGCATAGGAAAAACTATACCCACTCCCCTCCTACGTTTTAGACTATCTCCTCGGCTTTGTCCGTGAACTTTGTCCGCGAGGTTTTTAAGTTGCACGCGGGCGACGGGCACGATTTGGAGAGCCCTGGTGTAGAACCTTCCAGACGCGATGGCAGCTTCCCTCTTCCTCTTCCAGTGGGTTCAGTATATGAGGACGCCGGTCGGTCTCGGGCGACAGTTTTCGACATAACCGATATCAAAACATATATCAACTCGACTCTTCAAATTAACAAGCACACTGTATTGTGCTCTTTAATAATCATTTGAAGAATACTTGTATTATATCTATCGAGGTACCACCGAAGAAGAGACCAAGTATTGGTCAGCATAGACAAAAATTTATCTGGGCGTCGGAAATATCTGAACAACCAGAGCGTCGTCTACAGCAGGAAATTATACTGAAAACCAATTTGAGATATTATTTAAGTTCTTGAGATTGTTCTGTTTACCTACAACTGTAATTATCCCGGGCAACGCCGGGTGCCTCTGCTAGTTTAAAATATATGTGATTCAGTTAAACCAGATAGGTATTTAATTCTGACTTTACATATTATCCATTGGAGTGTTTCGTCAAATGTTCACAAAATATGGAATCGATTAAAGAGGTTAGACAATAAAATCACATACTTAAGAGGAAATAATAATTTATTTATTTTACAGATCACAAATTGCATAAGAATAACATACTCCATATTGTGCAATGCAAAATACGTAGCAATATACAGGGTAACTCAAAAAAAAACTTACTCACTTTGAGAGCTGATAACAGTTTTATTAAGAAACTTACTATAATTTTTTTTAACATATTCATATTGGCATAAGGAGAAAATGTTTCCAATCATAAAATATGCAGATAAGGGATTTACATTTTTCATTAGATAACTTGCTGGAAATGACTACCTTTCTCTTCTATACCAAATTTAAGAGGTTAACGATATTGCAACATAGGCTGAGAGCAATTGAAAGCGGCAGATTGCAACATTGGCCGCGAGATTTGAGCTATCTCTCTTGTGATGTAATCTTTCAGGTCACAGAAAGTTGCTGGCCTGATAAGGTAAATCCTGCTTTTTAGAAATCCCGATAACCAATAAACAAAGGATTAAGCCTGGGGATCGAGGAGTCCATGCTTTTGGAACATTTCATCCAAACAAGAAATATTTTATGGGACGGTTTTGTGTGGCGCCATGTCATCATGTTGGAATGTTAAGTTTTCCAATATGCTTTTTTGCCTGATGTACGGAATAACATTATCCTGTAAAATCCGCAGGTAGCTGCACCTGTGATTGTTGCTGTTACCAAACCACAATCGTTCTGTTCTTCGAGGAAAATCGGTTCAATGATGTAATTTGCAGCGAAGCCCGTACCTTTGGCGTGTTTACAGGAACTTCATGGTAGGCATGCGGATTGTCGAAGCTTCTTATTCGACACTTGAGGCTAAAAAGAGCTTCATCAGTTCATAAAATGTTCTCTGGCCAATTTTCATCGACGGACATCCTGGCCTAATGAAAATTTAGTCACAATCACAGTTGTCAAATGAAAAGAGTTGAAAAAACACTGCCAATGCTGAGTCTTTACTTAGTTTTTTTTAGTTTGACATGCCTAGTCTAAAGTATAGTAATGCTGATATCACTATAATCATTCCAGTTTACAACGAATTAATTTGCTTCTTTGACCTAACACATCCTATAAAATATCCTCTGAAACACAGCATCCTAAGTGGAAAAATGATTCTGTGTTGATTTGAATGTGTCGATTTTCCTGAGTGACAAAACGTTCCGGGGGCGAAGTAAATGTGAGGAGCTGAATGTGTCGAGTGACAAAACGACCCCTTTCCAAAAAACCACGTGTCAACAAGTGGTCAAGAGTGGTCAGTTCTTTACCCCCCTCCCCTTCTACTTAACCACGTGTTTATGGACGATTCCTATGCAGCAATGACAATGAGACGTATGTTACTTATTGCTGCCGCTAGATGGCATATATGTTCAAGGATGGAAGTGGGAGGGATGCGCGAAAGTCAGTTTCCAACCGTTGACAAGTATGGATATGAGTCTCTACAGGAGTTGGCAACAGAAACAGGTTTCACCAGGCAACTGTGCATAAAATTTTCCAACACGATCTGCACATTTTTGAGTTTTACTCTTCTCCCTTGTCTACAATACTTCCTAATAATCCATATAATTGATATTATTGGGAAAGTATTTTGTGTATTTTCATATGCATATTAAGAAATGTTTGTGTAACAACATATATGACTCAAAATAATAGTTCCGATATCTTTGTAAATGATCGGAAGAATTATATTATCTTAGTCAAAATTATCTTATATTATCTTATCTCAAAATTATCTTATATTATCTTATCTTATCTCAAAATTATCTTATATTATATTACTCAAAATTATATTATCTTGTATAATATAAGTGACCTGGTGAACAGAAACCCAGCACTGATTCTGTCGTTTGTACGTACTTTGTAGTTTAATATTTTGGAACATGCTGTCATGCTTTCGTAAATTTTTTCATCACATATTGTGGATCATATCACTTTATTGTCTTATTAAGCATGCGAAAGTACTGAAAATACAACCAATGACGTCACACCCTAATCTGTGCGCGCTTTACGCGAGTAACAATGCATGTGAATACAAGCGCAGTCCTTGTTTAAGCAAGTTCAGACAGGTCACCCGTTTCTGCGTGCAATGGTTTAGCAGATGCTCGTTTCTTCAGTTGAAGGTGTAGCGTGCGCACGTAACTGTGGATAATGGATCAAAGAGGAACACTGCCGTAATCGTGCAACAGTTTCTGGCCAACAAAGGGGTCGTATCCATAGCTCATCCACCTTATTCACCAGACTTGGCACCGGCAGACTTTTTCTTGTTCCCACGCCTGAAACGGGCCTTAAAGGGACACAGATTTGCGGACATCCCAGACATTCAAGCAAATGTGACACATGAACTTAAAGCCATCCATAAGGAGCTTCCAGGACTTATGCACCCGATCCCAAAAGTGTATTGCCTTCCAGGGTGATTATTTCGAAGGACAATAAAGTAAATGTGGCTCTATCTGTTTTGCATTTTGTTGTGTGAACTCATTCACCGAACTTAATTGTCAGAGGTTGAACACTTATTACACTTATCGTTTTTTTGGTCTTAAGAACTAATAATAAGAGGACCCTACAGGTTTCCAGAAAAAGCACACACCTCGAAATGTTGGAATTTTATTTTGGAACCCCTGATGGTCTGGGTACTGTTGATTTCCAATAGGATTGGGCACCACCCAAGTTAGCCATAGATATTTGCGGTATCTGATTCATGCTTTTCCGGTATATTTAGTGAAAGTGGCTCGCCAAGATTTTCGCCCTACCGATCATCAAATCTGGCCCCATCAGATTTTGACTGGGAGTTTATTAAGATAAAGGTTTACCAGATGAATATTCACAACATTGAACAATTAAAACAAGGCGTTACACATGCAGTTGCTAAAATCACACCAGCTTTCTTCAGACGGGAAGGAGAAGCGCTGGGGCTGTGCCTATTTGCAAGATGGTCATGTTGAAATACACTGAGTGAGGAGAACTCATGGGATAGCAGTGGCTGATTCGCGATCGGACACAGCGTGTGATCCAAGCCCTGTGGAGGCCTACGCGGCGGCCGCAATTGTGTGTGAACCTTGTGGGAAGTGGCATTTCTTTAGGAGAGGACAATCTCTCGTGACATGAGAGGGTTTCTTGCGTACCAGCAGCCCTGCCTCGTCCCCTTGTATGACACGTAGACACGTTCGCTGTATAATACAAGAGAATCGGAAATATCTTTTTCAAGACGCATATCCAAGAAAATCACGCCTGTCTGCAGCCTGGGCGTGTCAGCATACACTGGATGGAACATACCGAGCACTACCCCAAACTCCGAAGCAGCAGCGAAATCCTCCTGACATGCACTGTGAGGTGGCCAGGATCCGCATGATACAGGTTGATGGTGGTGTTGCCAACCTTCACGCATTCCGCATCTACGATACGCTCAGCAATATTTCTATTTCTGCAGAGCATTCTTCACTCTGAAGGGAAAGTCTCTGCAGAACTTGAACAGCGGGATCCTCCGACGCCAACATAGGAGGAAAGCCAGTTTTGGCATATACTTCCTTCATGAATTTGCAAACGGAAAAATATTTCCATCTGTCATTAAAAAAGTCAGGAGAAAGTTCAAGGGAGGGGGGGGTGAAACCTCCCCTGGAGGTGGCCAGGGAGGAGGGACGCACACTAATTTTTAATCCTATTTCTACCAAAAATAGGCTCTACATTTGGCCGCTTGATGATGTAACAATGTATACATCTTTTATCCGCAGGCCTTTTCTCAAGGAGGTGTTGGTCAGGGCCTGTATTTTTCATCAGCTACGATGCTTGCCTTAATGAATCACATTTTAACCCTTTATCGATAAAGGTTAACATTTGCCATCAGTCATGACATTTGTATGAAATAAAGCAATTTATGTAATGAAATATATTGGTTCACAAATAGTCTTTTTTGCCATAATGGCAACAATACATTAATAAATAGTTACATGTACTAAAAATTATTTTTATGATAATTATCATCTAGACATGATTAGTAATAATAAGCAACAGTCAAAAGTTTTTTCATGAATTTTTTATGAGGTAACAATAAAGGGCTAAGGGGGACAATGTTATAAAAAGTAATAAATAAGTAAATAAATAAATAAATAAATAAATATATAAATAAATAAATAAATTTATTTATTATTATTTCTTTTGTTATTAAAATCTTTGGCAAGATATAAGAAATTATTCTAAAACATATAAAAGAATACAACTTATAGGGCGTGCAGCTGCTCAAGCTTTTGCTGAAAAGGTGAAGGTACTTTCCCTAAAATATTAAACTTCGTGCCATCTTGGGTGAAATTTTTTAATAATGAAATATGAAAAGTTATATTAGACACATAAATTCAGATTGTTAAATTCAGCCCATTTTTCTGAGCTTAAAATATCCGATTCGGTAGATTTATGACTAGTGTTATCCTCAACTTTATATACGGTAACTGGAAAATTTGATTGTATAACTATCAACTTACTCTGAATTAAAGTAAGAAATGAGAGTCTGTATTTTGGCTCTAATTCATTCCAAATTCTCTAAAATTGCAGTAAATATAGGTTACTTGGATTTTCTTTTTTTAACATTATGCTACTGTTTGTTTACTTCTTAAAATATTTTTTGGCTTTGCAGATTGGTTAGGTTGAGTACTCATAATACTCATGAGTACTCGATACTTTTAGGAAAAGTATTGATACTGCTATCGAGGTTTTTTTTTTTTACAAATACTCGATAGTTCCAGTATCGAATATTCGAAGGGTATCGCACATCACTAATACAGTCTTTCTCGTTAGCCTCGAACCGACGGGATATTTTGAAATATGACTTTTGTATTTTAGATAAATAAGTAAATACAGTATAATAAAATGTATTACTGCCAAACATTGGTCATTTACTTTTTTAATAAATCATTTTATTTTAAATTTTTAATATCCTTATTTAGTGTTTAAATTTCTTTTTGCATGATGTCACAAAATCTATCCGTTTGCAAAACTCATTTCTCCAAGAGCTTACCTGTGACGTCACCTTTGATCATCATGGTGACGCCTTTCATGTTTTGGGAGCACTGTCACATGTTTGCCCGAGGCTTGTTTAGATCGCGTCGGCTTCTACTAAACGGCAAACCAGACACGATCTCGTGACGTCACCATGTAAAGCTGTATTGGATACAAGGCCACAACATAAAACAAATCACGTCCACACGGACCTTGAACAAAACCAAACATAACTTACCTTCCTCCTGCACGAAGGTGCTGAAAGCTAACCTTTCAACGCGCCAACCACAAGGCCAGATCGTAAGAGAAGAGGGGTAAGAGGAGATTGAAAGCCGTTCACCGACAGTGGCAAACGCTGAATATCTTCGAGGGACGGATAAGCCTAGACCCTCGCAAGATACGTTCGTGGGGCCAGAGGTCTCACCTTGGCAAAAGAAAAACACAAATGCAAACCTCTCCTCGGGCAAAACACTTTGGAAACTGTCGGTGGAGCACAACGGCGCATAAACGGATAGCGAGGAGATTTTTTCCTCAAGCTTGATCCGAGCAACCGCGTAATCCACTCGGGCATGCAACAGTACGTAGGTATGTACGTATGTGACAAATTTTGTGTAGCTAACTCCTTTGAAACGGCAAATAGCAATAGCAGAACCGAATAAAAATTACACATATATAGAGAGTACCTTAAATTATGCCTTGCCGTATTTTTTTTATGTCAATTGGGTAAGACTTTTTAAAGATGTTAATTATTTTCTAAAAATTAAAAAATGGCTGTGACGTTCAAACCAGTGAACCAAAATCAGTAAATTCGACATGTACGAACTCCTCTCAGCAAGACGAATTTTTTTTGTAACTGACTTGCTTGGCTCTGATGACCCCCCTCCCTTCAGACCCTCTCCCCTCGAGAGAATTTTTTTTAATAAAAAAAAATTAACTCGTACTTAGAGGCATCCTTAAACTATAGTTTAAGGATATAGTTCTTCATGGAAATGGGCTAAGCCTTTTTTAAAGAAAATTATTTTTTTTAAAAAAAATGAAGAAATTTCAAAAGCATTCATCTCATCGGCCCAAGAAAAATAAAAATGACGTAAACGGCCTCTTCTCATTGAGATGAACATTTTTTGAAAAGAAACTGTTATCTGCGAAGAGCACATTAAAGTAATTATTTTTACTTGTAATTATTTTTCACTATTTTCATTGGACAGAGTATAATGAATTTAAATGGGAAATAGATATTTTATCTAACTCTTTTCAAGAAGTCATTTTTGTGTAAGAAAAAATGATACAAAGGACTCAATTTTTATCAGTTCTTAAAAAGATTATACTTCAACAGGAAGAATAAAAATTTTAAAATGAAAACTATGGATTTAACGAAAGATTTCTGAACGAAAAATATCTTTTTACATACACAAATATCTTTTTGATTGGATAGTGCCAATCACTTTTGGACGACCAAGGATTTTTTAAATATGGAATTATGCTTTACTTATGTTACTTTGGATTCATCTCAAAAAAAAAGAAAGACTATGCAGTGTCAGCATGGACACTGTATATTAATTTTTTATAAGCTTTTTATAACTTTGCTGTGTTAGTTTGTTTAGGTCAAATCTTGTAATCAATATTAAACCAACTTTCCGACAAGCTAGGGAGCTGCAAATTGACACACTTATGCAGAATCGATGACAATTTATGATAAAGAAAAAAATTTTCAAATCGGTTCATTGGTTCGTGTTCTAATGGTACTAACTCATTACTACGAATTGATTGTTGTAACAATTGGACATTTCGTTATGGCGAGAGGTAAATGTATCTATTGTTTATTGTTGCAAAATTAAGCTGTATTGTTGCCACTAAATAAAACATTATAAAAGCTTGGTTTGATAAAACCTTTTTCCTCTTGTTATAATTGCATTCATTTGAAATTAATAAACTTTTTTATTATTAATGTCTACACTTGATTTCTGGGCCTCAAAAAAGCATATGACAGAGTTCCTTGGGAGAAGCTGTGGCCAGTGTTGCAAGAGAATGGAGTGGATGGGCAATTACTGATTGCTACCATGTCTCCGAGATGTGTGTCTGGATAAATGTCATTAACTCAAGACTATTCATGTGGGTGTTGCACTCTGCCAAGGGTGCGTACCGTCGCCCCTCTTGTTCATTATCTTTATGGACTGGATAGACAGGAGCAGCCGAGGCGAAGAAGTTTTTTGTCTGGGCGATTGCTTGGTGGAGAGGCTGCTCTTTGCTGACGACCTTTTCCTCCTTGGGTCTTCTCGTACTAATCTTTAGCATGCACTAGACCGGTTTGCTGCCAAAAGTGAAGAACGTGGAATGAAGATCAGTGTGCTAAGGCTGAGGTTCTGGTCCTTTCAAGACAGCCTGCTCAGTGCGCTCTCCATGTTAGAGGAGCCCCATTGAGACACGTGGAGAAGTTCAAGTATCTTGGGATTGCATTCACGAGTGCTGGGTGGCAGGAAAAAAGAATTGGATGCTCGGATCGGGTACAGCAAGCTGTGTCAGATCGTGAACTGTGGCAATCCGTGGTAACGAAACGTGAGCTGGAAAACAAAGCCAAGCTCTCCGTCTTCAAATCTATCTTTGTCCCCATTCTCACGTATGGTCATGAGTCTAGGGTAATGACCCAAAGAGTGCAATCGCGGGTACAAGAGGTCGAAATGAGATTTCTGAGAGGTGTGGCAGTTGTTACCGTACTAAATAGAGTGCACAGCAGAACAATAATGGAGTAAACAAAATACCGAGGGGCCAGATACTGTGGATGGACATCAAATTAAGGAGAACTGGGAAACCACTAATCTACATAACGAAACTTTATTGCGATGGATACGTATTTCAGCAGCCACGCTGCCTTCTTCAGCATCCGATGGAAGCTTTAGATCAGAGAACCAGGTGGCTAGACTACATGGGGAATCTAGTTTTAAGTTGCTTAGGTATTATCAGGGAGGACATGCGCCTGATGGCGGAAGATCGCGATTGCTGGAGATCCTCCACAGGGCTGTTGTCCCTGCGACCCTAACAGATAAGCGGGTTTGAAAAGTAAGTAAGTAACTAATAAGTAAGTAAGTAAGTAAGTAAACTTTTTTGAAAAAAAGCGAGGGATGTAAGGTTTTACTTCCAACCCCAAATCTAAAATAAGCTTTATTGAGATAAATTAAGGTCGTATTTCTAATTAATTTTTTTTTCCAGGTTATGAATGTACAACAAAACACACATGTAGAAAGGTCAAACTCACTCATAGGATTAGGTAAGGCAAAACCATTTTTAAATTATTAAAGAATTTTGGAAGAATCTGTTTCAGTTAAATTTAATAAATTAACACCTATGATTAATATATTCAAAAACACGTTTTGTATGAAAATGATCGTTTTTAAAACTGTATATTGTCTCATATAAAGGATGTTCCGTTCAAATCTTCTAATTTTAAATAAACATCGCAAGCAAATGATGATAGATTATGGATCAATGAATTTTATTTCATACCTCCTTTAGATCCCTTTGTTCGATAAATTTAGTTCGCTCTCCTTCTCCAGCTTGGTTTTCAAGATGGTCAATTTCTCATTTATACTATCTCGATAGGAGTTCTTTATACCTCGTGTTGTTGACAAACACTCTACTATTGATTGTTTCAGCTCATTAAAAGCTTCACGTGTTGAGTTGCATAATTTTTTATTATTATCATTGGAGCTCTCGCCGAACGTGTCAACTCTGACCGCCGCCATTATTCTCTATCCAAAAAATTTCCTGCATGCAGCACCATGATAAATATGATTGTTATAAACCGAATGTTTATTTTCTTATTCTCATATTTCAAGTTTTTACCACAACTATCAATTAGCTTCAAACATGGCGTCGTTATTTCCACTCTAATAATATTAATCTCGTTGGTGGTGACAACTCGCCATTTTGTGGGTTCCGGCCGCCATTTTGAATCCGGAAGTACTCAGCCGTGCATAGGAGAACACGTTGATTGCACAATACTCGTAAGATATTTAGAGTCTCGCTTGGTAATGATAGAATTTTCTTTATTTGTTTAGTTTGCTGAACTTTTTGTTGTATGTAATTGAAACTTTAATCACTTGACCTTTTAAAATAGATTATTAACATCGAATTTTAACGAGCAAACGATGCCTGTTTGCTGCGTTCCCGACTGCAGTAATCGCTCAGAAAAAGGTGGAAGGCTTTTTCGTTTTCCTGCAAGTGTTGCAAGGAGAAAATTATAGCCAGTTAAAATGTGTTGTGTCCCGCAATAAGCCTATATCAAATTCTTTAATTAAACACCAATCTCTATTCTGACAAATGACTTGTTCCCAGAGTGCTCACCAATTCCTCTTAAAGCTAACCCAGATAAAACCCAGGAGAGACACTGCTTTTAATAAACAAATGAATTCTTTAGTCAATTTAAATTATGGATCTAGGTACAAAATATGCGGTAGGGATTAATTTGTTAGTAATAGGGAATATCAGCATTTATATATAAAATAGTTTATGAACGAGCATTTGCTATTACTTAACATTTAACATACATTTCTAAGAGATTCTTTCCCTCGCACTATACGGCATATTACTTAAAAAATAAATATGTTCTGAGCAGTAACACACTTCGTCAATGAGATCTCAGTGTTTTTTCTGATGCATTTATTAAATTAACGCAAACCCACAAGTACTTATCTTTATTTGCAAACTCGATGAGCCGTTCACTCACACTTTTGGATCATTGTTTTTCAACGATGCATTGAAAGTTGATGCTGTATCGATGCTCAGAGCTAGCTGGCACTAGCCCTAAGTTGTTCCCCTGACGATGCTCTGGTGTGTACCTTATTGTTGCATCTTATCGATGCCCCTTCATTGTCACAGCATTCCTGCTGAAGTCCAACGAAGTTCACTCCCGCCAATACCTGGTCACAGAGGTTGCATCCAGTCTCTTAAGCTTTCCGCACCTTGTCCAGTTGACTATCGCCTGCCTGCGATATGTTAGGGAACATTAGTTCCGATTATGCACAAATGCGATTATGCACAAATGCGAGCTCTGAATCTAAATGTGAATGATGTGAATGTGTAATATCGTTCACAATGCAAATTTCAGTCATCACCACTCATAGGTAACTTTCTACTTATTAATATAACTGCACCGTTCTATGATTGCGGAGTTCGATGCATCAGCACTAATGATTAGCTGCATTAGTTAATTTCCGCTGCCATTTCTTGTCTTCTTTCGAAGGAAAGAATCTCTGACCAATCAAATTTAAGTATTTCAAAATTTGAGAAGTTACAACCTCCCCCCCCCCCAATTCCAAAGTTAGATTTCTCTCCTCACCCCAGTCTCTCCTCTAGATGTTTCTTTGGCAACACAAGAATGGAACGGCAAGAGGGTGAAAAAAAAAGGGTCAAAAAATATATATTCTTATTAGGATAATATAGCGCTTCTCCATTAATTATTTGATCAATGGGAATAGAAATTAAATACACAGATTCAGACTACTTCGTCTGATTCTGTGGAGACATACATTTAATATCGTCACTACATAAAAAATAAATGCGCCGCCACACTTTTACCTTTTTTAAAATTTATTGATTCCTAAATAAAAGGTACCAAAAATTAATTTTACTTTTAGTGCACTTTATGCAGTAAAAATGTGTGCTTAAAAAGTTTTTTTAATATATTTTTTATTTAATAAGTTTTATTCTTGAATTTGCATTTTTTTTTTTTTGGTAAATTTAGTTATCTTTTTCTATAATAAAAACCAGCGAGTGGTTTTACATACAACTAAAGGCCTAATTTAAAACTGCGTAACTCCAAACACCAGTAAACTTCTTTAAAATAACGACAAATTTAAAATAGTAACTCAATTATCACTTTCGACCATGGATTCAAAACGGCGGCTCGCGTTTTAAGCTTAAGGTATAGGTTGTCACCATCCTTCTCCACACATGTCCAGGCACCTTATGTAGTGGGGAGAAATTCTATTGCTCACTGTGGATTAGTGTAGGTGTTCCACTTACCGACTGAACTTTTACTCAAGTATTTTAACCCGTTTTGCATCACATCACAAAACAAGTTTACATTTTTCA
>JAHWFO010028390.1:0-35695 GCA_023313115.1 Rhysida immarginata | reverse complement strand
CCTTATGTTCTTAAAAGGGTTGATAATAAGCAAAAATATAAGCTAAAATATTAACAACAAACCTATTTCTTGGACAATTACCAAAATCACTTTCTTAAATTTTGCCATAGGCAACAGATCAGATTCAGATTTTGCTGACTAAATTAATGTTTGGTGTGTCTGAAGGTAAAAGAATAAGACATTTTTATTGATCTGCAAGTCCACAAGAGTGAACATGTTAATAGTCTTTTCAAAAGAAGGGAAGAAAAACTGTGGTGTAGAAACTACTCTGTGGTTGAAAACTTTCTCAGCAACATTCTAATTTCATTGAACTTATGAACAATATATTTCTAGGATATTGCATTATGGGGTGTGTATAATATACAGGGTGGATCAAAAAAAAAAAACTCCACTGAAAATTTCTAAGTCCCAGGACAATAGGTATATTCAACAATAGGTTTAATCAACAATAGGTGTGCTGTGAATAAACCTATTGTTGAATATACCTATTGTTGTAAAACCTATTGTCTTGTAGTGGAATGGACATAGTAGTGTACTTCTTAACGAAAAAAATAGAGGCTTTACAATACTGCATTATAAAAACGAGGCCTAGTTTTGGCTTTATTACCTGCCTTTTTCAAGTCTACATAAGAGAGGGGTTACAATGCTTTATATATACAATCTCTGGTACATAATTGGTTCGTAAAATACAACATAAAAAAGGGGGACAAATTATGTGATTGGTTGAACATTACAAGATATACAAAGAAACAAATTAAAGGGCTAATAAATGTGATTGGTCGAACATTACAAGATATTCAAAGAATCATAACAAATTAAAGGGCAAAATTTACGTGATTGGTCGAACATTACAGGTTGCGATTGGACAAATTATAAAAAGTCTTTCAGCTGGTGTAAGAGATGGTAGATGTCTATAAATCATTAAATAACCCAAAAAATAAGGAGGTACTTTTAAATTCCTAACAATATTTCGACATCTATCATTCCCAACAAGAACTATTTGTCATGGCTACTGTTCTATCGACTGTTGAAACCCCAGAGAAACTTAGGAATCTCCCTGTATAAATGATGGAAGTTCATCTTAAGAAATTGTTTATATTTTTTTAAAAATAATAAATGCATTTATTATTTAGTCCAATTTAGCGAACGTTCATTGATTCACGAGCACCCCTTAAAACATTGCTATCTTTTTAATGATATGGCTGATCAACTTGAAATCACATATATTAGCAATCGCTGCTGGATTCGCTCACAAGAAGGTTTTGAATTTTGAGAATGGTTAGCTTAATTAGTTTTTGTATTAATTTTTGTGATTGCATGTGCTTGAGTGCACTGACTATTGTTTCAGCTTTTTATTGCTTATCACATCTTCCAGAAGAGGGTTAACTGATGATTGATTAGCAGGATTCTAGAAGAAGATAATACAAATTCTACAGTTTGATGGTATATCGAGCGATGTCCAAGATGACCTATCTGATGCTGAAACTGGTAAGTCTTTTATCATCACTATCATCTGAATCACAGGTACCACCTGGATCTCAAGATAAAGAACGAACCACCACTTTTAGAATTTTTTCCACTTCAATCTGAGCAATATATGTGGAAAAAATTACTGTTTGGGCAAATACCATAGCAAAAAGTCATATTTCTTCCAGAAAACTTGTACGGGTATTGTTCAACAGCTTATAACAAATGAGATTTTAGATGTAAGTGTCTTGTCAAATTTCTGAAAACATGCCAAGAAACATGAGATAAGATCAAAAGATGTCATAAGTTTCATTGATCAAGGTCAAGCTTTTAGTGAAACAACACTGGACCGGTTATAAACAATTAAATAGTGGAGAGTCTAGCAATTTTTGGTAGTGTCCTACTGTATTTATGATTGCCATGCCATTTTTTTTTTAATGATTGTAACATGATTGTAATGTCACGTAGGCGAACAAGTTACACTTGGAAAATATCTGGCACAATTTTACAGGGTGTTACAGGGTACCAAAATAAGCATTTTCCATCATAGAATGTACAAGGTGTGGCAATAAAGAAACCAGATTGATGCTGTAACCCTTTATTGGAAAAATCGAAACGTTATCCCCTTCAATGAGTCCCCTCCCCAATCCCTACACCGCTCCATGTGAATTTTCCACTGTTGGAAGCAGCGTTGCAGGACATCTTGTGTTATGCTGCTCAAGAGTTATGTCGCTTTTGCTTTCACTGCATCCACGGGCTCCTTTGAGTGCAGACTTGACTTTAGGAAAGACAAAAAAAGTCGCTTGGTGCTAGGTCCGGAGAATGCGGTAGGTGTTCCATCACTGGAATATTGTTTTTCACCAAATACATGTACCTTCTCACAGATAGCATGTTGTGTGCTGCTGCGTTTTGCTGATGAAGAATCCATGAGGCATTCTTCCGCAATCGGGTCTCCTTCGTTGCACACGTTCATGTTCGTCATGCAAAATCTGTTTAACACTTTCCTTATTGATGTTGGTAGGTTCAGAAATTGTTCAAATGCTCAGTTTTCGACGGAGCTCACACACGATCCGCTTCTAATACTGGTTGCGGCCAGATTAACCGCTGCCTATGAATGAATGAAACATGTGACAGCAGAGGGGAGTCTACAAGTTAATGTCCATGAAGGAATAAATCCAGTTTCTTTATTGGCACACCTCGTATGTCTGGAAATGACATGTTTAAACACGGCAGTCAATAATGTCTGGGAGTAAAGGCTGAGATTTATAACAGCATGCATCTCTTTACAAATGCAGAACTTGCAAATATCCATATGACGTATGAGGCAGCGAATGGAAACAGAAATGCCCAGTAGGGAAATGATGCCTTTATTCCCTAATGTCATCAATCATGTCATTTCTGGAAAATTCTTATTTTGGTCCCCTCTACCACCCTTTAAAGGTTTGCCAGATATTTTCCGAGCAGCCTGTATAGTGCTCTCTTTGCACACACTGCCTGGTAGCTCCCTCTGGTCATGATCCCAGTACCAGGTGGCCCTTCTGATCTAGGCTCAGCACCACTAAATATGAAAATAAGAATTTGTAGGATTAGGACCATTCATAAACCGAGTGGGGGGGGGGGGGGGGATTGAACCACTTGTGACCACAAAAGGGAAGGAGGGAGATTGAGTAATGACCACGTGGTCAAATTAATTTTAAAATCATTCATAATACAGGGTGATTCAGTCGATTTCTGACCATTTCAGTACTATGATTTATTGACCCATTAATGTTTACAAACTTAGCATTTCAGTATGATATTTTAGGCACTTCGGAGTTTTTATTCCCGTGGAAAAGTCTTGATGATATGCTCAATGTGGCCACCACGAACGTTTTGGACTGCTCGCAGCCGAATGGTGAAGTTGTTCATAACTCTATCCAGGATTTCTGCATCCACAAGGGTGCAGCAGTCGACGATGCTTTGTCGCAGCTGGTCTAGGGTTCTTGGTGCTGTAGTGAACACACTGTCTTTCAGGAACCCCCAAAGATAAAAATCACATGGGTTTAGGTCAGGACTCGTACAGAGCCAAAGAAAGCCACCCCTGAATCGATCTGGAAACCTGTTTGAAATGACACGATTTCCGAATTTCTGATTGAGAAAGTCTAGCACTTCATTAGTGGTGTGAGGCCTAGCCCCATCCTGTTGAAACCATTGATGTCGAAGTGGTATACGCCTCCTTCGCAGCTCGGGGATGAAGAAGGTTTCCAACATGTTAAGGTAAGCCTGTGACATTACGGTGCCCTCAAAAAAGAACTGACCAATGATGCCTCTTTTGGAAATCGCGCACCAAGCCATAATCTTTCGTGGATGAAGAGGTGACTTAAGGATCTCATGAGGGTGCTGGGAACCCCGAAAACGAACGTTGTGTTTATTAACGTCACCTGACAGATGGAAGAAGGCCTCATCTGACACCCACAGGTTGTCCACTATGTCCCGATTGGCTTCCATTTCTGTTCCAAACTCCATCGCAAATTGTTGTCGCTTCTTTCTTCCAGTGTCTGTTAACTCCTGATAAACATGGATCTTATACGGGAACAGGTGTAAATCCTTTCTCAAAATTCGCCATGTCGTGATATACGACAGCCCTTCTTCAATGGATAGGCGACGAACAGATTTTTTGGTAGGGGAATCGACCAACCTTGTGCGAACATTTTCGTCAACTTCGGCCGTTCGAACACGAGCTTCGCTCCCACCTTTTTTCTTGCCATTAACACATCCAGTGGCACGAAATTGCTTGACAAAATCCATGAATGCTTGCCTGCCTGGTGCATCTCGACACTTAAACTCCTTCCGGAACTTTCTTTGCATGGTTACAGGTGATTTTGTCTCGAAATACCATTCGACAACCTTGCATTTCTGCTCTGTTGATAAAGCGGGTGCCATTTTTCAACAATACGATTTTCATGCAGCGCCGTTGCAACAATACAAACTCCAACTATTTAGAAATTCGATATGGCGCTCATATTTTTTCAATTGTTTATCCCTAATGCACGTCATTCGAGTGAAATGGTCAGAAATTGACTGAAACACCCGGTAAGAAACACTTTCTTTGAGTATGTAGTTCTAATGTAAAATAATGATTTATTTACATAATCGTTTTAGGTTTTAAAATTTCAAATAGGTACTGCCAAAATTTATTCCTGAACAGATGTGGAAATATAACATAAATTTCTCATTTTTCTTTTGTGGTCGTATTAACAGCGAGCTTCTATATATTTTTATTATTTTCATAAAAAAATTAACCAAAAATGCACTTTTTCAAAAAAAAAATAATAATAAATAAATAAATAAATAATAATAATAATAATAATAATAATAATAATAAT
This sequence comes from Rhysida immarginata, assembly GCA_023313115.1. Taxonomy (NCBI): domain Eukaryota; kingdom Metazoa; phylum Arthropoda; class Chilopoda; order Scolopendromorpha; family Scolopendridae; genus Rhysida; species Rhysida immarginata. Next base: position 30,863 of record JAHWFO010028390.1, on the reverse strand, counting down.
AAAAAAATTACAAAATAAAACTATTCATCGAAAGGACGAATTGTTAATTATCAATACATTAATTTTCCAGAGTTATAAAAATTATTTTTTCGCGAGGGAGGGTGGGGAAGATCAATTTTGTTGGCATTCCTCGGCTAAGGTCAAAAACTCCCACCGGTGAGAAGAGTTAGCGCTTGGTCGGTCAGAAATCCTAGTGAGAAATTTGTGACGTCATTTTAACGCGGTCAGAAACGCCAGTTAGTGCTGCTATGCCTAACCGGTTACTCTCAACGTCCTCACCGAGAAAAAGTGAGAAATTACGTCATCATTCTCTCACCGGTGAGGGTTTTGAACCTTAGCTCTCAACAGGGGTCACGACAGTCGCAGTGATCACTATTTCCGGTTCCGACTTCCCACCGGCGGCGTGATTTCCCAGCTGTATTGCATTCAGTTTGTATTTTATTATAATTTCAGTCTTATTGTCAAAAAAGTACGTTAAATCGATCACCACCATTTCTTCAAGATGTCGTACAAGGGGGCACAGAAAATTCAGAAAGTGATGGTTCAACCAATTGTATCCTTTACGAAAAATATAAGTTATAAATCGCATTGTTTGTCTTAAGCCTAAAAAAATACTCTTGAGAAAGCCTGGCATTTCTGAGTGTGTTAGTGTACATAATATTTTCAAATAATTATTTATCACTTGTATGTTTAAACCGGAGCTGGTAGTTTTCGTTATGTATACTACTGTCAAGCAGACATCAGAAGTTTTTGGCTTATCCAAATTTTGTAGAATATTATTTGCGCGTACAGCGTATGATGCGATAAAAGGTGGCAAACGTAGTAGCACCACCAATTTGGAAGCAATCTTAATTTTACAAATATTTTAACGTAGAAATTCATAAAATAATAATTTTTAATGCTTAAAAGTCCAACTGATTAAACCGCAATCTTTTTTTGTCATTATTTTGAGAAGCTAAATGTAGTATTTCAAACACGAAGGCTAGAAATGCTGGCGACAAAACTTTTCTTGTTTTATAATTTATTTATTTTTGTTTGTATCATTTTCCTTAATATCCATTTCAGAATCTTATTTTTAGGTATTTGCAAAACGTAAGTATATCTTATTTAGCCTATTCTTACTTATATTAATTTTTGGTATTTAGTTATTTTCGGGGTATAATGGGTTTGTTGGATTACTATTTTTTTCTCTCTTGTGAGATAGTGATGATATGGACTGATTAACATGGGGGGGGGGGGGTTCTAATATTATACAGGGTGTTTCAAAATTATGTACAATAAATTTAGTGACATATTGTTTGTTTGTTTTTTATCTATATGTATCGCTTGTAGAGTTTATTCTGGTTTTATTAGCATTATTAGCTGGTAGTCTGGATGCTGTAACAATGGCCAGAATGAACACTTGCATGGATAACAATGGCCGCACCGATAAGGAGAATCGGCATGATTTTACGGTTTTCCCTTCACCGGAAGCCAGACACGTCTGAGCGATTATCTGTATGATGTACGGTGACGCCATCTGTAGAGAAGATTCTAAAAGTGGGCGACTTGTTTTGAAGGGGATTGAGAAAAACAGGGGCTTGATTTCTTGGGGGGGGGGGGTTCATTCTTATGTTGGTTAGGCTAACTGAGGTTGGGTTAACTTAGGATGGTCCATAAAATGAGCTCCCAGAACTTTCTGGGAGCCATTTCTTGGCCAATAAAAATATTTAGTCCGAGTACTGTTGGCACCCCCCTGCATGTGGATTCCGACATTACAGGGCGTGTTTTGGCGGTCTCTTCCCGTCGTGCGTTAGCTGTTGCCATAGCAACCACACAATTGGCATGTCGCGGTCGTTTCGAACTATTTGTGGATTTCAGATTTTCTTTTTTCTGCTTTCTGGATAATTAGCCATTGTCGAAAGGAACCATGTCTTAAAGGGAAGCCAGCATTTTTTTGAGCGTTCTGGTGTTGGGTTAGGTTAACTGAGGTTGGGTTAATTTAGGTTTAACCATAAAATGAGATCTCGTAACTTTCTGGCAGCCATTTCTGTGACCACTAAAAAATACGGATCATTAGCCTCCTGTAACCGGCCGAGGGGAAATCAACTGCCCCCTGTAACCAAATAGGTTGGGGTATATATCAATTATTTACCCCCGGAGGGGGACGTCATAGACAGAACGCCGAAGGCGTTCGAGTAACGGAAAACAGCGACCAATGAGCCTCATTGAATGAGGCCTGCAGGGCCGACGTGAGGCGCGAAGCGCCGAGAATGGTAAAAGTTTGTTAAATTTAAAGGTAGTTTTTTCCACAGATTAAGGAGAAAACATTAAAAATTTGTTTTCTCCTTAAATCTGTGGTTTTTTCCAATATACGGTGGGTCGTTCATCACTGGAACTACTTTTAGATTTGGTCACGTTTGTTCAATTCAGTTGTAAAAGCAGACAGCAAAAAAGCCAACAATAGGCGGCGCCAGCATACGGCAAGATAATCGGTTAGATGTTTCTGGCTTCCGGTGAAGGGAAGATGGTAAAGTTTTTCCGGAGAATCTCCGTTGAGAACGAAGAAATTAAGCTTGTGCTTTGTTGTACGATAAAAACGTTTGTTGCTGGAGGTGAGGCGGTGAAGCCGTATGAAAAATGAGTTGTTCGTTATGGAATGAAAAAGCTGTAGAAATGGTAGTTGCGTCAAGGCTTCCCTGGATTCTAAAACTCAACTTTCTTGATTTTAGTTGTGCATACTAGCGAGCAAGCAGTTTAACTTAGATAACTGTTTGGCTTGCATTTATTGAGAGCAGCCGTGTGTTTCAATACATGTGCGCCTGCCCGAGATAGAACGTATGTGAATCTTGATGTTCCTTAGTTCATTGGTGTACGATTCAACACAACGAGTGTTTTATTGGCTAACAAGGAGAGGTCGCGAAGTGATACCCGCTGATTTTGATGGAAACTTGGTAGGGTTGTAGAGCAAGTCTCCATGAATATAGTGATACCCCCTTTTACCCGTAGACGGCCAACCGATTTCGAGATATTTGAGGTTAAAGTTCATCAATCGCATAGGTATAGTTGATTTAACGTAAATAAACAAGAGCTTCCATAGTGTAGTGGATAAGGCAGTTGATTACGACGTCGTCGGTCCGGGTTTGATTCTCGTTGAAAAAAATTTTTTTTCTCTCTGATTTAATGTCGTATTTTTAAATAGCATTTAACATTATTAATTCTGTCCATAAACCGCCCAAATTAAAGTTTTAATGAATAATTGTTAAAGTTGTCATATAACGCGCCAATAGGCCAATAGATGGAGTCGTTTATGTTTTCGATTTTGATGACGTTATTAGTAAATAACCCGCCGCTAATTCTGTTCTTAATGTAACAACATAATTTCGTTTTAAATTAAAATATTTTTGTTATAAATTATGGTCTTGAAAATGCTATAGAAAGATAATTATTTATTAATGTTTATTTAATTATTTTTGTTAAAATTTACGCGATTATTTTTTTATTAATATGATATATATATAAACAATAAAAACAGAATTATTTACTGGCCGCCTGTGGGTAAAAGGGGGTATCACTATACTCAGGGAGGCTTTCTCTACAACCCTACCAAGTTTCATCAAAATCGGCGGGTATCACTTCGCGACCTCTTCTTGTAAGATAAGAAAACATCGATGCAAGTTTTCGAAGCTGGTGTGATCGGGGGTTTTTTATATATATATACTCTTTCCACCTTATTGAAGTTTACCCCCCCCCCCCCCTTATTGGATCAAGAAAAAAAAAGTAAGCGTGGACCTTTCGTGTGACTATGAGGCCACATTACTTGTAAGCGCCCATGTTGAGATCGAGCTCCAAAGTCAGTCGTCGGTTGTTTGTGTTTCTAATGGACTCTGTATGCACTCGAGGTCTGCATTCGAACAGTGTCAAGAACTGATTTGGTTTTTCTGTGTGTTACTGACTAGTTTCAGCGTAATTATAGTGCTTAAGATACCCTATGTTGGTAGTCTTATCTGTATATGCCACTCTGGTCGATACCTGTAGTTTGTAAATGCTGCTCTTGCTGCAAGTGCCTGGTAAGGGGACAATTTGAAGTAGTTGATGAGTCTGTCAATTTGATAACCAGTTGAGCACTGTTTCGGTTGCTAACGTTTTCGAGTCCGAGGCACTGCTAGGAATAGTGTTGTGAGTGGCGTGTTGTTTTGTTGCGTGATGCGGGAGCGTCTTGAATTGTTGGATTGCGGCTCTCCTCCCCTCTGTCCCAAGGCATGCCACTATCTAGGCACAGCTGGAGGTTGGGTGCTAAAATAAGGAGTGCGTGACTCCTTCTTGTGTCACTCCAGCACTATCGCTAATGTGTATGCTCTATTAAATTGTTGATACGCCGTAACAACACCGCCTCTTTACTTTGAGTCTACGCCATTTTTACGTGAGTCTAAAACAACCCTGCCCCACTGCATGGGAGTTGCTCAGAGTGCAGGCCTTGTCAATCTAGACCCTCCCCTGCGTGTGGGTGCACAAATTTAGCCTATTCTTAACTTAAAGAACAATAAAACTGTCTAGATCAGTGGCTTACATCCAGAGGGAATTGGGACCAATATTCAGCCAAATGTGATGTTCTGTAGATTATGTAAAAACTTGTGAAGGATGGAACGAATGAATGTAGGTAAGAAAGGCACTTTTACCTGTGACATTTTTTTCCTATTTTACCACTTCTGACATTTTTTCCGATGCCATTTTTATCTGTGCCACTCTTACTGGATGCCGGAATGAATAGACTGAGCTATGATGAATGAGGGAATTGAGCAAAAAAGGTTGAGAAACACTGGACTAAATATAGTGCAATGCACACTCTGAAAACAACAAGCATATCTCGTGGGTCATTTCGATGGGAAATGACATATCAGGGACAAAGCTTACTTCCGTTCTAGCCATTTGCCCACATTAAAGGAACTGACACCCAAAATCACGTTAAAATAACAGTCAAATATAAGTATTTTATACGAGGTTTGTCAAAGAATTTTTGCATTCTGGTCCATAAATTTTTTTTTTTTTTTTTTTTTTTTTGTTAATTAGTTTTTCAATTTTTTTTTGGGTATCTGATACTTACATTTGTCCTCTGTAATTCACTATTTACTTTTCGACAAAATTCCCATCCCTTCCACGCATTGCGACAACACGTGACTAATCTGGTGAACCTGTCTGAGAGGAATTCCGGGGTTGTTGTCGACACGAGGATTGAATGGCATCTTTCACCACATGATCATGTGTGGGCGGGCTTTATTTTGCTGCAGAAGAGGGTTCAAAGCTGCCATTCAATCCTGTTGTCGACAACCCTGGAATTTCCTTTACAACGGGTTGACCCGACTAATCATGCGTTGGTGCAATGTGTGGAAAGGGATGGGGACTATGTCGAAAAGTGAATAGTGCATTACATAGAGGACAAATGTAAGTATCAGATACAAAAAGTATATTTTTCTAAAATCAGTTTTCAAAACTCGAGTCAATTTGAGCTTGCCCACGATTTTTTGCCACTATGACGTCATGCATATGCAAACCCTAAAGATTAATTGAGGCAATCACTCATAGAATGACTCAACCTGGTTGTAGTTTTCATTGAAAAATCCTTTTCTTTTCCTTTAAATATTTAGCTAAAGTAGTAGAAATTTATTAGCCAGTTTGATGTCATCGAAGCTTTCTGTAGTTAAATTTGTCAAATGATTTTTTTACGCGGTGTTCATTTAATAGAAAATATTTGTTGTATTTATTAAATATATAAGAAAAATTATCGAAATTAAATTGCACATGATGGAATTACAGAGTTTCTAAAATTTTGACATCAATTGCCCTTTAACATGTCGTAGCATGTGCTAGTAATCTGCTCATTTTTCTTAATGGACAGCAACTATTTCGAATTGCTATCACCTGCATCAAAGCAACATTATTTAGAGAAGCTGCTGCTTGAAGGGAACAAATATCCCAGTCCTCTAAACAATGTGAGCGAGCGCCTTTTCAACTACCTTAAAAGGTTGTGTTTGCTAATTCCGGTTGAAGTTCTCTCGTTCCTGCTCAACAATGCTTACAAAAATAGAAAACAAAAAGGGAATGTAATTTTCAAGTAAACGTAATTATATGGCTACTGAATAATAATCTGTACTTGCACAATTTTGGATCCCTTATATATTTGTTTTAAATCTAATTTGAAATCTAATCCAATCTTAAATAGTTTAAGGATAACTGCAACAACAGATGTTTAAGTGACTTTCGTATTGATAAAAAATTAAAAAATTTAACATTGTTTACCGCTGAGAACGCTTACCTTTTCATCTAACTTGAAATCTTCAAAAATGCTGCTCTTTCTGTTTAAGAGCTGATTCGGATGTTTTCTTGTGAGGAAATATTGTAGGCTTCCAGTCTGGATTATCTTCATCCTTTGATGGAGCACCTGAAAATTTACTGTATGCTTTCAAACTATATCAGTAGCAGTGCTTAGTTATAAATAAATCAAGAAACTAGCTTTACCCGATATGAAGTGGAGAGAAGATGGCTGCCAGTTCTTTCAGCCAACAGCATTTATCTAGGCTGAATGGAAATTTATACATTTTTATCATTGCATTCACTCTATTTTTAACAGACCCGCGAGGGTATTGCATGCATGTCAACCTTAAGAAATTACATTTGTTGATTAAAAAATCGAATTTTTTTTATAGAGATCAAGGATCAGCGTCTGGTTATATGAAAACATAAATATGCGTATTGAAGGTCATATTGTGGTAAGTATGTTTATTTTTTTAACTTAATAAAAATTTAAAGAGAATTCTATTCAGCTATTTTTCTATTTCTCTTTGAATTTTGATTTTAATGTTCTGATTCAGAGGGAGGATGAAAATATGTTTCAAGTTAACATCGCATTAATCCTCTTTACATGAATAGTTAGCATCTGTCACAATAAAGAATAGTATTACACAGAGAATAGGGCTTTGAATATAAGATAATCTAGCATAATTTAATTATATTTGAGGAAAATTCACATGCAAAAACGACATCAGAATTCATAGATCTCAAATCTATTTGGCCATGGACTTGGATCTTCGTTCTGCCCCAGACATAAAAGTATAAATAATTTACATATGAACATTCAAAAAAAATAATCTAACAGTCATAGTTCATACCCTTACAATAATCCTACTGCAGCTATGGTTCTCAGCTTCTCATTGCGAATTTCACACCTCAACAGTAGCTATATTCAAAAAGTCTGTTCTAGTCTAGTCATGCTGGCAAATGGCTGACTTTACTTCCTACACGATCCACCTCCCGTGTTGCAAAACCCCTTGCATGGGCACTGGCGTTTTTCTCTGGCACGACCATTGATAAACATTCTCATTGCGACATTGCTCATCATGGTGGATACGAAAGCTGCTGCGAAGCGTGTTTGTCATTCACAACTTCCTCCTTGTTCGAATAATCTGGTAAAATGTATGGCTTAATGGACGTACAAAAATCTTCGTCAATTAGCTTCTTTTTTTGAATCTACATGGAATTATGATCATTGGCTTCAGCCATGGTTATTAGATTGCTGTGATGCATGTTTGCTGTGGTGGTGCATGTCATCTGCTGAGATTCAACTGATGATTGTAGCACCTATCCTACTCTAAAAACTACATGCGCTCATTCAAAAATTATCTCCAGCACAGAACGTACTTTTCTGAACACTACGTGTAGCACAATTAGCACGGAGTTTTTGAATGTAGCTACTGAATACTCTTGCTTGGTGTACTTGGATTTTTAAGTTTTATAAAATATTCTCGGGAATCTTAACCGTTCAACGGTTTTTCATAATTCAATCGTGATGTCTATTTGTTTTAACAAATTATATTTTATCTATCCCTTGAAAATAGATGGGAATGGAAAGATAAAAATCTGATCTACCACGAAGCTTATTCTGCGACAATTAGCAGTTATCACCTGTGTTCATAGTGGCTTAAAAGATTAAAGTAATGAGACTGAACCTCTTGGTCATGTCTATCAGGGGAGAGGTAGCAACCAATTTGGTAACTCAGTACATGTATTAGTTTATGTGGACTTAGGACCCTCAAAAAGACTATTTGCCCTGGACCTTGCATTTTCTCTGAAAGGCCATGCTCATGGCTCAAATCTAGGTTGCAATTTTTTTTTCCTATGTTGATCCGTTTTCAAGCTCTTAGATATTGCACTATATTCTGCTAATATCGTATATGGTATTTTCTGTTAATTTATCTTTTGCTTTAATATTATTTACAATGGTTTGTTATTTTATTCTCCTGCAGAGAGATTGTGAAAGTTTCTCCCAGTTAATCCAGTTTCTTTTTTTTTTTATAATTTTCCCACCATTTTCTCATTTATCATGCTGTAGATTTCATAATTCAAACTTGTAATAAAAAATATGAAAATATTTTATTATCAAAGATTGAAAATGAAAAACTTAAAAAAAAAATCTGCTAAATCTGGTAGACTATGAAGGTTGAAGGGAGTAGACTTGAAATCTCACATTTGATAAAACGTTAAATTCAGTTTGCTTTAGGAAGAATAATTATTGAGTCCCAGAGACCTGATATATTTCAATTGAGTCCTCTTATTTATTTAGCATCCTCTATCAAAAAAAAAAAAAAATTAACAAAACAAAAAATATATCTATTAAATGAATTTATTGTTAATTTTATTTACAGATAAATTTATAACGAGAATTTGCACAAAAACTCATTTTTAAAGCCAATTAACTGTTAAAATTCGCACCAATCGTAAGGAATTTTACAGTCTAACTTGACCAGACAAGAATCCACGAAATTTAGCATCTTCCGAGACGCTTAAAAATTTCAAAATGGCATCCAACTAATAAGTATTTGCGTAATTTACGCTGAATATAGCGTTAACAACAACCCTATAAATAAATTTAAAAAAAAATTCAATTAATCTCTTTTATCACCAGTGGAATAAGAAATTTTTCCAATCTGTTTAGTATTCTCACTTATTTTCAACTCAGTCCAGTTTTTTTAAAAACATATTGATGTGTTGACTAAATGTAAGCCACTTTTTTTTCTCTCTTCCCCTCTAAAAGGAAGTCTCAGAACTAGACTATAGCTACATTTCAAGCATGAGTCAAATGATCCACCATCCTACTCGCTCAAAGCTGTTAAATATACTAAGAATAGCAAATTAAAGTCCAAAGATGTAGAATTAGAAATGAGGATTGAAAACTGTCACCATTCTCCTGCTTTATTAGATTTATTTGGTTCCTGTTTAGCATGTTCTGTTACATAGATTTCTATGTTGCTATGTGGTTATCCAGACTTTGTCTGAATAAATTGTAACCCCCTATCTTTCCAAAGCTAGTTTTCCATCAGATTTGTTTTGAGGAAATTTATAATCGCCTCTCGAAGCTAGAATTTATGTTTGTACTGAATTTATATCTGTAATTCACTGCACATAGTTTGATTTAAAAGTAAATTCTCTGGAAAAAATTTGACCTTTTTGCACTATAACATTAAACAAGGGTAATAGTCAAAAAGTATTTGAATTAACTTATTTTATTAAGAAAAATTCCTCTGAATGCTGAAAATCTCTCTAGAATACCAAAAGTGCAAATCATCTTTGACAGATGAGAGCCTAATTCATTTATCATCATCATGAAGACCCTCCCCATGCTAAAGTTTTGATATCGCCATTTACAGTCTATTTCATTTCTAACTAATTTCCAAGGGACCATGAAAAATTGAACGTTATTACAGATATTGTTCTTTCACTGGTCCTTAGGCTTCATACCAATTTCAATGTGTAATTGTTTGATTTGAAACTGGGATTCTTATGCATTCAGAATTTTTTAATTTTCTTGTGACTCATCCAAATCGTTGACTTTGTTTGCACAGTTTGAGGGCAACCAAGAGGCTTCTTGTTGACAATGGATGCACTTGACCTGAATTGTGACCAATTCAATATAGCTTAGTGTGTTGGAACTTTTCCCATTTTTTCCAGTGTCAAAATGTCTTTTTTACAGTAGCAGAATCGTAGTTTTTGAAGAACACTTCCACAGCAAAAGCTCGATGCTCTTCCAACCAATGCTGCATGATGAGTAAAGGCTTTAAACTTTTTTACTCAGCAATATATGTTGCACCGCAGCACCTACAAAGATGTCGATGTGGTGCCAAATTCTCTGCATACATTGCAGTTGTTTGCAACAGATTCCAGCTGCCAAATAATGTTAGCTTTTTTTTTCCCTCCCACAATTATGGATTTTCTTGTTAAAACAACTTTGAGAGCCACATTAGTTCAGCTAACTTGAGCTGAAACTTAAATTATTTTTTCCCATAAAGCAAAGCTAAAAAATGCACTGAATTCAATTGCAGGAGAACCATGGAATTTAGTGGATTTTTTTTTCATAATTTTGGTATAACATCTGCTATGTTGACAACACTTCAGTGACTGTTGAAAGGGAATGGGACCAGAACACAAGGACTTGAGAATAGTGTGCATACGGGGAGATCTATCCCACAATTACCGGAAATCAATCATTAAAACCGACAGGGAATCTTATTTCAGTTGAAACGTTTACCCTGCTACACATGGTTCCATTGATATAAGCACAATTTATATTAAACGACTTATATTTACACTATAACCGAAGTATTTTCTGTTATCATTTAAAGAGGAAACCAAACTTTAGAGAAAATTCTAGTCGTTATATCTGATTGATTACTATAACCAATGTCGTTATAATTGATTTTGACTTCATCTCCTTTGAAGTGATATCCTGCCGGCTGCTACATTTATGCACCTGTACCAGCATGATTTTAATCCGTGGAAGCACCCACTGAAGTAATTTCCCATCATTACCTTCAATGTATCCTATGTTATCCTCTAAATATGATCTAGTTTCAGATTTTTTATTGCTTGAGCTTCATTTTGGAAAACAAAAAATAATCACGGGGGGGGAGGGGGGGGTAATTCAGTTTAGTAAGGTTGAAGTGGGGGGTGGGGACAATAGCTGTGTTTTTGTGGTAGTCAAAATCTGATGTACAGCAGACATGAATTTATTACACATTTCACGATGTTTCCATTGAAGCTGTTAACCATCGATCTTTGGTGGGACAAATTGAACAATGCCAACCACAACAGCTTGAACTTACAAGGGAACCCCAGATAGCCTTTTTTTTTTGCAAGCACACCGTGGAAGCGATAGTGTTGCGCGGCAGTGAAGCGCCCCGAAAGTACGCAGAGTTCAAAAAACATGGCAGAAAGCAGGGAAGCAAACTTGTTAGCAGTGATCGACAACGAATTGCAGTTAGAGCACTGTTATTCAGCATAAAACCTTAATTTTGCTGTACAATTATTCGTCTCGAATTAATTTATAAGATGAGGTAGGCATCCATGAAAACTATTTTTATTTAAAATTATAAAGCAGCGCGATACATATCCCCTTACCAACGCAAAGGATTACTCGACGTTGCACATGAAGCCAGCCCCGTGTTTGATTACCGAATTATTTAATAAAATGAAATAATAAATTAAGGAAATGGTTATTAATTACTCTAGACATTTTTTACTGGAAGGCAATTAGCTAATTGTAATAATCTATTTTAAAAACTAAGTTTGTTTAGAAACCTGAGAAGCCATTCAATTGCCATCTGCTGCTGTCTATTTCATCTGAATTGGATTCATGCTTATTGCTGTGAGTAGTGGAAGAAAGAAGTTCCGTTAAGCGCATTAATACACCGCTTTAACAATGGAGTCCTTGTATGAATGTGTGCACTCAAATTTTTTCGTTTTCGTGGTTTATTTTGAAAGAAATAAAAATCCGCACTCTTATTTTGCAAGCATCTATTGTAGCTTCAATTGAATAACATACTTCAATTCGGTGAAAATCTGTGTAATACATGTTCGAGGGATTCCCTTGTTAGTACTGTATGCAAATGACTGTGTAAGCCATTTTTATTAAATAAAAGTAATGTTTATTTTCTTCAAACTGCTTCAATAATTCTATACCGTACGAATAGAATTATTGAATTCTTCTATACCATGCATTATTGGTAAATTCTATACCGTACATTGTAAATTATTCTTCAATACGAGGTGCGTTCAATTTATAAGGTCTTCAAACTTTTTTTTCTGCAGTTAGAGCAAGTAGAAAGATCAGGATGATTTTAAAATTTTGCGGGAAATATTTCGTCTTTACTAACACAGATGGCAGCACTATACCGTGAACGGCGTGAATACCATGCGCGTTGCCACGAATGATGTTTCATATACTTAAAATGGCGAAGTTTAGTTTACAAGATCAACGTGTAATAATTCGTTTCTTCACTTGTGGGTTGAAACGCCCATCGAAATTCATCCCCAATTGAGTGAGATATGAGATGAAGGAGTTATGAATGTTAAAAATGTGCGTTCATGGGTGCAAAAGTTTAAAGAAGGCCGAGAATCGGGAGAATGAACCGAAGCAGCCTCGACCACGAACTAGCCGGATGGAAGCCATGATTGCCGTGTGGAACAAGTTATGGAAGGCCGTCGCTTAGGTTTGCCTGATATTGCCTCTAAACTTTGGCATTTCCGTGGGGTCTGTGGAATCCATTTTCCATTATGAGCTGAAAATGTGGAAAGTTTCTTCAAGGTGGGTCCCACGAATGCTGACCGATGAACACAAGTCTGCACGGGTGGCAGTTTCTTAGCAGATGTTGCACCGATGAATGGTGCTTACTTTTCATCAGTTGTGACGATGGATGAGAAGTGGATTCCATTTTTTAACCCCGAAATGAAACTCCATTCTTCACAATGGAAACTCACTGATTCACCGCCATCGAAAAAATTTCGAGTCGCAGCCTCTGCTGAGAAAGTTATAGTGGCCATGTTTTGGGACAGCGAAGACTTAATCCTTCCAAAGGGTACAACTGTTACAGTTAATTCATACGAAAATGTTTTGAGAACAAAATTCCTTCCAGCATTGTCTGAGAAACGACCAAACAAGACTGGACGGGTGCTTTTTCATCAAGACAACGCCCCTGCTCATCATGCACTTCTAACTCAGCAGTTTCTTCAAAATAACTTTGAGGTGGTTTCCCATGCTCCATACTCACTAGACCTCGCTCCTAACGATTTCTGGCTTTTTCCAATCATGAAGGACACTCTCCGTGGCCGCTAGTTTCCTAACCGAGCTGCTTTTGCTTCAGCGATTTACCAGTGGGCAAAACATACCCCTAAAGAAAAGTTCTCAACAGCCATGGAATCATGGTGCCGCTGTTGTGAAAAATGTGTTTGACTTCACGATGATTACGTCAAGAAGTAACACTAGTTAAAACTTTCTGGGTTAAGTGTTTTGTCAGAAAAAAAATTTGGAGACCTTAGAACTTGAACGCACTTGTACAACTTCGTAAAGAATATTTTAACCAGATGAAGTATGCTGTCATTAAAATGTGATTCCCATTTTAAGATTACCAGATTTTTGAAATGAAAAAGCGGTACAGTCCGACTTTGTGGCTGAAAATTGTGGAAATTTAGTGTCTTGTGACTGGAAATTGTTGATTGACCATCCTACTGAGAGACCAAAAGAGAGAAAAAAAATAATGAAAGTGCCAAGTGCAATTCTGTAATGATAGACGTGCAAGTCTAACCAATTTGATGTATAAAAAAGGGCATTATTGCTGAATGACTGACGGCACATTGAACATTTGTAAGCAGATAGTTAATCCGGCATCTTGCCATCTGAAAATGTGCATAAACTGATGTCTGTAACCTGACAATGCCATTTCTTGGTCAAAAATCGAACAATTCTAGCATAAATTTTTTTTTACCCTGGGAAAAAAAAATCTGACTTCATTTCAATAGTTTCTGTGCAAACAGAATCTTTTTATCTGCATTCGTGTGCGAATTGTTGAGTTTTAAAGTTTTTTCTGTCTTTTGGATTACCCTGTACATCACTTGTGCTGAGCTAGCTTCAAAATGTCAGCTAAACGTCACAAATTCTCATTTGGATTTAAATGTAGTGGCCAAAAGTCATGGGAAGGCACTGGATGCGATATTTATAGTGAGTGGCTCCTCCACGAGCCCTGTAAACTGCAGTAACATGTCGAGGCATGGATCTACAAGGTGTTGGAATCGTTCTGGAAAGTATTGAACCACACATAACTGAATACAGCCCATAACTGAGCCATACTGTTGTCTGACACAACCTTGTTGACATGCAGGATCCCTACTTCATGGGGCATATGCGACATTCGTGCATTCATCAGCTCGATGCAACTGAAACTCGATATGGTACTTGAAGAGCACTGAGAGACATCCACAGAAAAATTACACAGAAGCTGAGATTCCACTTCTTTTTTAAACTCGCAAAAGCAGCAACAATGAGAGCCAGCTATTGCCACCATTAGCTTAAATTTGCAATGTGTACATGAAGAATTTAACTATCCTTGTGGACAATAACTGGATTAGTAGAGCTTCCAGATCAAGCAGATTAAGATTTGGTTTTTATTCGACATATCCTGCATTGACTTTTAATGAAAATAACTTGCTAGTGTTCCCTATTTTGTTTTTCTTATTTCGTAAAAACTTACAAAGAAATTTCAAAGCTTGTAAAACAACTATTCAGGTATCCTTTAAAAAATTTTTTGTAAGCTTATTCGGTTTTGTTATGCATTTTAGGGATTTGATGAGTATATGAACCTTGTTCTTGATGAAGCTGAGGAAGTTCATATGAAAAGCAAACAAAGAAAGCAACTGGGTAAGTTTCATCAGGGCAGACACATTTGGTTTACTTATGACTTTTAAAGATGACCTTGTTGTTCTAACATTAATTAATCAATTTTTAGGTCGGATAATGTTGAAAGGTGACAATATCACACTGATAATGAATACACAGAGTCAGCCGGCAAGCTGAACAAAAGAACACCATTTTTCATCAAATATTGCATTCATCAGTTTCATGTGCAATTTCATGGATTACCATCGTTTTTACCCCTGTTTTTCTTTTTTTTTCAAATAACATCATTTATGATATGAAAGAAACTCTTTAAGTATTCATGGAATTATATATATATTTTTTTACTTAGAATATAATTTGAAAATATTTGCATTATAAAATTATAATGTTATTCACTAGTATGAGTTTTTTATATATTTAAATAAATCTTTCATTGGAAAAAAAAATGTGTATGAATTCTTGCTTTTTTGTGTTTGCATATTTAAGTATACACAATACGATAGAATTTCCAGGACTGTTGGAATAAACAACACACACTCAAAGGTGTTCATGCACCAGAATTATTCAAAGTAACCGTAGCGTGTTGAATACACCTATCGTAATGTTGGTACGGATCATCAAAGCATTGGTGAAAGCTTTCAGTTTGTGTAATTTCCTTTTTGTAACATCCTTTCATGGCAATCTTGACTTTAGGAAACTGATAATAATCAGAGGGAGAGAGATTAGGGGAATAGGGTAGGTGATCAATTGCTGTAATTTTTTTGCCAAGAAGTCCCACATGGCAGTCAACAAATGCGTACAGGCATTGTCATGCAGAAGGAACCAATTGGCCTTGTCGAACAATTCACATCTGACAATGAATTCTGTTCACTAGATGCTTCATACACCTGCGTAGTATGCAGCATTGACGTCATGTCTTGTTAGAAATTGACGAACATTTTCAATATGTTCACCCTGTTTTGTGCAAACTGGTTGTCTGGTGTGCTCATCATGCAGCTCTTCCCATCCTTCTCGAAAACTTATAAATCACTCAAACGTTTGCGAATGTGATAAAGCTTCATCTTTGTAAGATGGTTACAACAATTCATGCGTTTCAGTAGCGGTTTTACCCATTTTTCATGCAAAATTTTATCGTGGCTCTTTGATCCATCCTGAGTATTGTGATTGCACACAGCAGCCTTCATCTAATTGATTCAAAAAAACTGACACGTACATGTGGGGACATGCTCAAACATGTTCACATAACAGCACACGTCTTGCACAATAACATGTGACTACTTTCATATAAGTCCAAGCAAGTGTGGGTGCGTTCTACCATGAGTCCTGGAAATTCTGTCGCATTGTGTAATTTGCATTAGCTTAAATCGTAACAAAATAAGAAGGGAAACCACAATTCCACAAATGAGATTTTTATTTTGGATCCATGGATGTACATTTCAAAGACCCTGACCTCTTCATCGGCATGTCTCGAAATGAGATTGTGGTTTCTCTTTTTTTGTTTGTTACCCTTTTGTCCACAGTTTTTGGCACTATACCATTAGTATTATCAATAGAGTTTAGATCGTATATACCTTTTATTAGCTGGATACAGTGATCTAGAGGTTTTTAATTTATAAAATTGAATTTAAGTATACATATTTTTTATAGTAAAATGTTATATGTAAATTATTTTATTGTGAATTTCAGTTAAGAATTACCTTGAAACCAAGATTGAATAGTGTTGTAAGAAGTAAACAGGTGTGTCACGAAACTGTAGTGATTAAGAATGAAGAAACTGAGGGAAACTACTGATATGCAAAAAAGTTTAATAAAACAAATGCAGGTAGATTTCAAGACTTAAGCCCTCTTAATGATAACCGATCAAAGTTGTATTCAAAAAAGTAATGTCAATGAGAAACCAGCAAGCATATTTATAAACAAACATGCAATTGGTTATGCCAATGTGACCAGTAGCCAAGTTAGTAGCTCTTAGGCTGGCGGTTTCTAAGGATTCAAGAAGCAACGAAGCTGGTGTGTGGCACCTCACAGACTGGGCATGTTTTGAGGTCCTTTGGGCATTGCTTACTCGTTGCATGCTGTGTCTTCTCTAAGCAAAACAAAAAAACGTTAGTTTCTTGTGCTTGCCTATTCTTTATTTCTCCGTAGGCCTGGAAGGATGAGCCCAGACCAATGTTGGAAGTATATTTTTATGGAATCCTTGGGAGTCCTCTCATTCTCATCAAGGATCATCTCGGACCGTTTTCACTTCGTCTGGTACCCAATTGCAGGCCTCGAAGTTCTCCTATATTATGAAGAAATCGTTCAAAAACGTCCTATATATCTCCTATATTTTAATAAATAGTCTAACTGCTACTTCATTAGAAACATTACCAATATGTCTATCTAAAATTCAATCAACGGCAAAACTGCAGTGGGAAAAAAAACTCCCTTGCATTTGAATCACTAATTTTCCAAAGGGCGTATGTCCACATGCATGACTAGCACTGGAAGTACTGTGTTATTCAGCGGCGGCAGCTAGGTGGCGATCCCAGCATTCAGTAGGGGATTTGCCTGGGATATAAAAACTAGGACGATTAATCGTCTTAAAAGTACTTTTAGGACGAGGTTATGACACTCGTAACTGTTCCAATGCTATTTGCACGTCCCGGAAGTAGATGGTACTTCGAGCAATCTATGCTTCATTTATCAAATTTCTATGAATCATTTATTTAAGATAAAAAACTTATAACTAGTTGAATTCTATTGTACATGTATATCTGATTATTTAGAGCAGACTTTGATGTTTTGCCATCTGATGGTCAAAATAGCAGCTGGATCGCGTTTAAATGGGAGTGTTAAACGAACTTCGATCTGACGAATTTCAAACGAAACTAGCATATAATACACTGTAATGCACCAGTATATTCATATTATACACTAGTTCGTTTGAACTCATCTCCCCCCCCCCCCCCCTAGGCCTGGCGACAGAAAAGTCAATGGAAAATTGAGGAAAAAAGCAAATTATATAGTATAAATGTAAATAAATAAATATATAAATAAAAACATACAATAAACAAAAATGGGGATCACATTAATTAATATAAACAGGCCTATAATGCATCAAAATAGTATCCTATATTTTTTTTATTTCTCACTTCGAGGCCTGCACAATTGCTGACTCAATATTGGGCAGTTTCTAAGGATTCAAGAAGAGCAAGTAATTTAGAATGATTTATGGTAAAAATATCTTTGAGAGGTAAAAATATCTTTTCAATAAAAATCTGTACTAAATTCCGTCACTTTATACAGAGACGCCTCAAGGAAAGATATGGAAGCATAGTTTCAAACTTCTTTGCAAAACTCAAAATCATCTTGAATTTCTAGAAATTGCCAACAATCCAAATTGCAACATCGCTTAACTTGGATTGTGACACCACTGATGTCACTGATTGGATGTTTGAATATCTGTTTGGCTGTATCATTAAATTTCTTTGTAGATAAGTGGTTTAGGTTTTTCTCTGCAAGATTGAAGTCAGATGAGTGAAATAGTAAATTTGAGTTATTGGAGTTGCTTTATGCAAATCTTGTGAAAACAGAAAACCAGTATTGCTAATTGCAAGATGAATAGCTTAACTGGGATTTTCATCATAGGACTACAAGGGTTAGTCTGTAGTATTTTTTTAAATTATACTGCATGCAAAACTGTCACTTGAATTAGGACCGTGGTTGCAGGAAGGGTCATTGCAGAATGCAGTGCAGATGTTCCAGAGCTAGTAAGGCGAATAGAGCTGATGTGTCCAGTGATGGACGAGTCTAATGGACATTGGGGGATACGGAGATAACGTAGTCATTAAACTGATCTTAATGCCATCTGTTGGAAGTCATATACTGGCCATCAGAAGTGTGATAGTTTTGGATGCCATTAGCTTCAGCAATTGTTCATCGATGTCGTGTACTTTTCTATGGTTAATCTCCAAGGTCTTCTTTATAAAATCTGTAAAAAAAATTTTTTAATAATTTAAAAAAAAGCATTACATATTTCAATCTCTTTATGACTTTTGGCCCACCCTGTATTTTGAGAAGTAGAATTTTAATTCCACTTTCTTACCGCTAATAACATACGAAAGAAATTATTAACCTTATCTAATTCATATAGCTCCTTCAAGGTATTCATATGGTTTGGAGCATCCTTCGCCTTAAAATAATATGTTTAGAAGGCACGTTGTTGACAACCCTGAACACTACCAATATCAGATTATCTTCAAGGTATTCGAAATCGGACTTCTTGGTAGTCAACTTGCTTCTTTCAAATAATGCCCGTGGGATGGCAAAGAATGTAGATAAACGCTGCCATGGTTAGCAATTCCTCAGGACAACACCCAGAAATTTTTCTAATCAATGCCTCGCAACATTGCTGTTTGTTTATACGTTCTGATTAGGACCATATGATAGATATTGCTATATGCTATATTCATGTAGGATTTCCAAAATAATACAAGGAGTCTTCACAAATATTTTAATGGTTATCTTTTTAGGAGGATATTTTCTTTCTACGTTTTTAAATGTCTCATCTAATTCAGATTACTGTAAGTCGGAGTAGTAACAAACTACATGATGCTTATAACCTGAGATTTTTTGGATTTTTTTTTTGTTTGTTTTGTTTGGTTTGGTATTAATTCAAAGCCATTCGGCATCTGTAAGCGATTCTTATTTTTTTGATCTTAAGATATCAAAATACTTGATGAGTATTTGGTATATTTAAAGTTTAACTGATAAAAGAACCTGGAAACATCTGATTAGGACCAGATGATAGAGTCTCCAACATTATATTCATGTAGCATTTCCAAAAGTAAATCTTTCTTCTCTACTATTTATCTTTATGTATGCCTGTTATCTCATTTGGAGCTTTGTGTGATGTTATATTCGAGCAGCATATTTTTATCATTGCAGTCTTAGTCGTTTTTAATAAATTTTGGGTTTTAACATGAATGAACGATATGGGAAAGATAATGATCTTTCTTTTATTTTAGAAGAGATTCTAAATTATTTTAAAAGAGATTCTCAAATTTAACGGTGTATTCACATATTGATTCTTACATTATTATAAGTTATAATTTTCATTACTAAATTGTGTTCTTTACCAACGATGAAATGAAGAGATGATCAAGACCAGTCATTATCACCTTCTGCTGCCTTCTGGCTCGCAATTATCAGTGATGTCAACATTTTAATAGCTTTAAGTTTACACTTGGGTTGGTTGTTGTGCAGTTATTAACGTTAAATAATATAGAATTTCTCTGTGTGATGGTTTCTTAAAATTAAAAGTAAACCTACTACTATAGATAGAGTATTTTTTGACATGGTACTGAATTTTTTGTATTAATCGCCGAGATTATATTTTTCGCAACATTATGTAAAACACATCTTGACATTCTAGTTTAACTTACAAAATCCTTTCAACTGAACATGTAAAATGCGTATGTGCTTTTTGATTGTTACTGCGTTTATGCTTTTCGAAACGATTACAGACATTCTTAACACGTCTTTTAAACGCTGGCAACAGACGGACAAAAAATGATCAGTGAATGGGACTAAATGTGAAATTACAGAATACTGACAGTTTTCCTATTGAAGCATGTAAACATGTTACTCTGAAAAATGACACTAAATATATGTTAAGCCTTTGAAAAATATTCCCTGAAGTTATTAGTGCATCTACTTAAGAAGAGAACTGCGTTGTTTGTTTGTTTGTTTGTTTGTTTATTTATTTATTTATTTATTTATTTATTTATTTATTTATTTATTTATTTGCTTAAAGTGTTAGTATCATACATTGCAACTTCACGTCGATATTATTCACCAGTATAAATTTCTGAAATCCATAAATCTTTGTCTCTCGATTCTTTTTTTTTTTTTTTTAGTGCCCTTTTTGTTATTCCACCACTTATCTTCCCTAAGTTGTTTGTTAGGTTTTTGGTTTGGCCGATATGCAGATCATTTGCGCCCCTTCACGTAACTGATAAGACAAATCTTAGGAAAATAAATACATCCATGCCCATGGCTGGATTCGAACCCAAGACTAGATAGATTCTAAAACTGGATAACCGGTTCCTCTCTATTCCGACCAGTTGGGCGGGCTCCCGCTGCTAAATTCTAGTTGTTGTAAAGATTCCAGATAAATTTTCTTCGATTTCGTTTACTATAATTGCATAAATCACACATGGTTTTTCTATTTATGAAAATTATGAAAAATCAACATTCGCTTTAATCTCATTCACACGATAGTGTGATGATGAATATGCAACACGTTTCTAATCACCAAGAGGCCGATAGATGTAGACCTAAAGAAGAGGCGTTTTATTGTTTTCCTCTAGATGATCATCATCTACCAAAATAAAGTTGAGCGAGGTATCACTTTTTTGTTCTGCGATATTCCTCTCTGCGCTGTCATTGATCTGTTTCTCTGTGGCCTTTTGAATTGCTGTTAAAATTCTGAAAAGTTTGGTTTCGGTAACCCCTGTTATTAGCCAATCTCTTTCGCTTTACTACATGATTTCAAGCTGCATGTTTTCTCGGTTTTTCACCATCCGTTGTGCATGGTGTTCTTTTGAGAAATCCAGTCCTTGAACATCCTTAATCATTTCTGTTCGAAGTCATTCAAATTAGCACGATAGACAATTTTGATGTGTTATTACGCAAGCTGAAGCTTAGGACTCATTTTCTAAAAATACTGGAAGTCTTGGAAGTACCCTTCCATTCTCTCTATTCTATGGAAATATAGGTAGGCGTTTCAAGTTTTGTAATTAGGTCTTATCATGGGTGTGTTAAATTGCACTATTTAATTATGCAATGTCATTTCATATTGAAGATAGGGACAAAACAAATACAGTACAGATCTGCAAATGTTAAGTTTTGTAGCATTGTTTTAATTTTTAATAGGTGATTTAATATAATTTCAGTATGGTGATTTTAAAAATGAATTTTTCAGTTTTCTTCCATCACGCCAGGATTTTTCACAAAATGCAAATAAAATGAATAAGATTTTTAATAAATAAATAAATAAGTAAATAAATAAATAAATAAATAAATAAACTGGAGAACTATATATTTTTATTCATATATATATATTTATATTTATTTGTTACCATCAGGGCTCTAAGAAATTCCTAAGGTTAGTTGGGGACTGTTCAAAATAATAAAAGTAAAGTGAAATTGTGCGCAAAATGCTTTTCAAATTTAAACTCAGCATCTTGAAATTTGAGAAAAATGACTGAAAATTTTCTTGACAACACAGTCAGTGACAAAAATTAGCACCACTATAATTTTCACTTAAATCATTTTAATAAAACAATATTAATTTTTTTTGGAATGCAGACACTTTGTAACGTTAGTTATAATTTAAGTATTAAGAAAATCAAATATTTTATAATTTACGTCTTAAATAAACAATTCCGTTATGCAACACTTTTTTTAAGTGACAAAAACAGTAAAAAGTTAATTTGTATGCTTATGTGCTCATTTAAACCAGTGGGGAGGTGAGAGCTTTTTGTCTTTCATTTAGAAACATTCATTGACTTGTGAGAATTATAGTATTTCACGTGAATAACAATTCAAGTAACGTGGAACGAGGTTCTGTATTATCAGAATACGAAAGAGGTCAGATTGATGCTCTCAAACAAGAAAACATCTGTTATTCGTGAGATTGAGCTTCGATTGAAGAGAAGTCCAAAGGTTATGTCCAATTACTTGAGAAATCCTGAAGAATATTGAACTTACAAGAGTTCTGGACGACCTCGCACACTTGACCAACGAACAACGCGTCGCATTCTTAGATCTGCATCTAATTCTGGTCAAACAGCACGACATATTCGAGATGGTCTTCAGATCGACACGAATCTGCGAAACGTGTAATCCAAGAATGTCCGCATTTTTTACGGGAGCGCATCAAGAGGAAGCCATCAAGAAGACAAGCTTCTATTTGCTAGAGAGCACAAAGGGTGGACTTGAGAATGGAAGAATGTCATCTTCACCGATGAAAAGAAGTTCAACGTTGACAAACCGGATGGCTTCTCATATTATTTTCATAACTTGCGAAAGAAAACACAAGTTCTGCCAAGAAGACAACTGGATGGTGAATCTTTAATGAACTGGGGACCGATCGGTTTCCAAAAAAAATTGCTATGTTGAGTTTCTCACTGGACGAATCAATTCAGCAGTGTACCTGTCAATGCTATGAAGCATATTTCCTGATTTTGGACCAATTGTGGCAGGCGATCAATGGATACTTCAACAAGATAATGCGCCCATCCACAAAACACGGTGATTTTAAGAACAGAACATTACTGTAATGAAATAGCCAGCTATGTCTCCTGATTTAAACCCTGTTGGGGGTTATTGTGAAGATAATTGTATAAAAACAATCGAGAGTACACAAATGTTCGTGACTTGAGATCGCCATCATTAATGGTTGGGAAAACTTAGACTAATCCATAATTAGAGAATTAATCACAAAGATGCCTAATTGTATTTTTGAGATAATTCATTAGCAAGGCAAATTCACTAAATATTAGGACTCTTTACAGGACTTTGTCATGATTAGAAGAGAAATGTTTCTTTTTTTTTTTTTTTAAGTTCTAAAAATTATTTTTTCTGTACAGCTGAAATTATTACTAAGAGTACCTAAAATGATTTTCACTAAAACTTTTGTCACTGACTCTACAGTATAACCATCGTAGGACCGTGTTATTAGTCCAAAATGAAAGAATAAATGACATCAAAATGACAGTTCTAGGACAAATAGCAACATGTTTACTAACCAAAAAAAGAAGCATTTATAGAATTAATCAAACAGATGCTCAACGTACTGTCGTCCAGAAGACCCACAAATTTAGTAAACCTTCTCCAAACTCACTGAAGATCTGAAGTAAAGAATAAAATGCATTCGCAACGGTTATACCGCAAATACTGGAAGGAGTTGAAAAGTCTATTGAAACACGAGCTCAATTTGTTTTTCAATCTCGAGCATCTCCTTAATAAGTCCTATGATTGCTTCTTTATTTATTCTAAACACGGTGTTATTTGTGTTGGAATTGTCATTTTGGATGACAATTTATTCTTTATATTTGAACTAATAAGGTATTGCTGTTGTCAATGGATTTAGACTAATTATACGATGTCACACAGGCTGATGAAGCGGACAGTGTCCTCGAAATATACATCCGTGGCTTCAGATTAAAATTCTCATTTGTTTAAACAAAATGTCGGACAGCGATGTGTCGACCAAAATGGAACAACAAATAATCATCAAGTTTCTCCACAACGAAGGTGTGAAAGCATCTGAAATTCATCAGAGACTTCAAAGATAGTTCACCGAGTCCTGTTTGTCTCGATCATCCGTCTTTGCTTGATGCCAAAAGTTTGAAGGAGGGCGAGAATCCACCGGCAATGAACCTCATAAGGCAAGGCCAGCAACTGCAGTCAATAATGGCATCATCGCACGAACAGTAAGGGAAAACAGTCGGATTCATGTCCGAGAATTGGCTTCAATACTGACCATCAGCACTGGCAATGTGGAGACCATCATCCACGATAAGCTGAAATTCAACAACATCTGTGCCAGATGGGTCCCTAAGCAACTCTCCGAGGATCACAAAACCACCCGGGTGGAAATCTGTTCCTTGCTGCTGCAGCGATATGACAGGGAATGTGACAGCTTCGTAAGGCGTGTTGTGACCACCGACGAGTCATGGATTCATCACCTTCTCTTGAAAGCAAGCGTGCGAGCATGGAGTGGCGACATACTGACTCACCAAAACCCAAGAAATTCAAGATGACACGGTCGGCAAGAAAGTGATGGCGACTGTATTCTGGGACATTAAGGTATCATTCATGTCGATTTTCTGGAAGAACGTCGAACCTTAAATGCACCCTACTAATGTGACATTTTGAGGACGTCCCTGAAGCAGGCACTAAGGAAAAAGCGACCAGGACTCCTTACCAGTGGCGTTTGTTTTCTGCAAGACAATGCCAGATCACACACAGGCAAACTGACTATGGACACACTGACGGAACTCAAATGGGACATCTTACCACTCCATGCAGCCCGTATCTCTCCCCCTTGCGACTATCACCTCTTAGGACCATTGAAAGAGTTCTTGGGAGGGCAGAGTTTCGGCTCCAATGAGGAAGTGAAAAAGGCTGTCCTGACGTGGTTTCGACATCAGCCTGAAGATTTCTACAGAACCAGTATCCAGATGTTTCCAGAACGCTGGAAAAAATGTGTAGAGAAAGAAGTAAGGAGTGTTCTTTGAGAAATAATTGTCTGCATGTGGTTTTGTTTTTTTTTTGTAATTTCCTGATTTTATAAAAAATAAAGTCCAGGTCAAATTTGAATGCCCCTCGTCGAATTGTGGTTTATGTCCTTATTTTTTTGATACTAGCTGTATTATTTTTAAATAAAGTGAATCAGAAGGATACTTTCTGGATACCCTATATACTTCATAAGCAAAATTTATAACTACTGATCCTTATATTTATGTGGAACGAACCACTGTTTCGAAATGAGGTTTTCCTATTAAACGATAAGTCCGTGTAATTTAAAAAATGTAATCCTTATTTTCAATGGAAAGATGCAACCTACGAGTGAATATGTGAAGAGAGTACTGTGACTCGTATGCTACTAATTTTTATTTATGCTATTATCATGTAAAACGAGCATTACAGGCCAGTAAATTCGTAACAGCTGATGTGGGCGCTGGAAAAATAAATATACCAAAGAAAAAAAAATGATTTCAATTTTCACCGCTGTCAGAACGTGAATGACAATCACTGTGACATACTCAAAGATGTGACACCACTTTCTCATGCTCGCTTCAGTGAAGTTGCTGCGTTAAAAATTGCTTTTTAAAATACAGTTAATGCATTCATTTGAATCTGCCATTCACCCCCAACAAAAGCTTCCCCACCAATGAAACCGGTGTTTATTCTACCACCGAGGGTTGGTTGGGAGGCGGCCAAGTAGTTTAGCGTGCCGACTCGCTTCACTGGCTATTACCGGGCCCGAATTCGTTCATTTACCTACACGCGAAAATTTTATCATCATCTGGCGGGTTTTTTCTCTCTCTCACTCACACGAGAATTGCTAGCAACCACCAAAGGTCGACTCCCCTACACTTGACCAACTCCAGTACGAATGCAAATAGGCAGCGGAATTCTAATGGCGTTAAGTAGTTCTTTTATTTCCTTCGATTAGTCCTATGGTGGTGAGAGTCATGTAATAGCGTGACACGAATTGGGAGTTTTCGCGAGATCTCTATGCTTCGAATGTAGACCAGGGGAATTTTGTAAATGTTTTTTGTGGCATTAAGAAACAATAAAAAAATAAAATAAATCGTTAGGATCGACTCTCTGAATTTTGTGCTATGCAACTTATGAAATTAAAAATTGAAATTACGATTTAGAATCAAATCAGTATTCGCTAATTAATAGGAATTATTCTTTACAAACTAAAAGTTCGCTTTATTATATTATTATTATTAAATATAATCTAAATAAACCAATTTTGATCAGGAAAAAACAGCAGTGCTTCCATTAGTCCATGGAATGATGACCAGAGTCCTTCACTGCCATTTTTGCTTTTACTATTTAGTGATCTTTATTCATAATGGACTAATTTCTCTAGTACCTCTCAAGAATGAGTAAAAATTAATTTTAATTTAAACTTTTGATCTTTTTAAATTAACACTCATAAACTGCGTCTCAAAATATATCTTAAATATACCGAATTTGGTTATTTGAATGAGGAGTGCTAATGGTCGACAAAATTGTCTACTTCAGCGAAATACTAGATGAAGAATGAGAAATGCTTATCTGGTGTTTTGGTGAAGAAGAGGACTGTGTCGTCAAAATGCGCATTCGAACATAAAATAATTTTGTGGAAATATGATTTCCATATTTATTTTATATAGTGTTCTGTTTTCCGCAGCTTCTGGCAATGTTGTGTTCTGGAGTGCTAATGGCTTGCTGAAAAAGTTCATTATACATAGTTGGAGTAGCGGCAATTCTGCAAAAAAAATCAGGTATAAACCAATTTTGAGCTTGTCAAATGACAGCTTTTTTCTCCCATTTAAAAATAATGAAATTGTTCCTTAGAACATACGTAATGCGTGACTACCTACTATTTGGCGCTTAGTTTCGTTGAAGAGAACTAAATTCCTTTCGATGGTAGTTCAACCTTTATCGTCATGCTGCTAAGTTATAAAGTGCACGAAAATATTCAGGCACCACTTATAAATTCGAATTTTAATGGTACGAATATGTAAGTTACTCCGTTGGAAACAGAAAAGCTCAATGCTACTATGTTTTCATTCATTTTTTGATATCACTCGAAATACGCCTGCCTTCCCATGTTTAAAGAATAGGAGTTCGCCAAAAATGTATATACAGGGTATGTATATACTAAGCATACGGCAAAAAAAGCAAAGGATGTGATTCTTTGGCTTATTTTAAAAATCTTTTGTCCTTTGATGATTTTCAGAATGCCGTTTTATTTTGAAGATACCAGGCGATAAAGGTTTTCATACTCACACAAGATAGTGCAGATATTGAAAACGCTATCAGTTTACCCGTTAGTTTATATTACTCCAGTGAAAAATGTAGAAGGGAAGAAGAGGTAATGATTTAATTGATTTAATGATAGGAATGAAGGAGACTTATATAGGTAAAAGACAGGAGATGGCGAAGAATAAGTTTCCTTCATTTCTAACTTGATGTTTGTGTCCTGCCACTGTTCTTCACGCCTGTGATCTTCTTGCTCTGCTATTACTTGACCCCTACAAGACCTGCTTCCTTTCGCTAGATCATAATTTTTGGTGACTTTTATCATTCAATTTTTATAATTTTTATAACCAGTTTTTCACTTAAAAAGGAGTTTTTATAGATTTTAATTATTTAAAAAATTTAGAAGATTTGAGAAATCGGATAGTTGATGGGTGTAATGCAGGGCCGTCCAAATCGTGCACGTCGCCCGCGTGCAACATAAAATGCTCGCGGACAAAGCTCACGGGCAAGCCGAGGAGATAGTCCAAAACTCAGGAGGGGAGCGGGTATAGTTTTTCCTATGCAGTGTTGCCAGACTTTAGGGGGCGATTGCATTAAATGAGGCATTATTTCTTTTGTTAATGATACTTGCTTGTTTTTCGTCGCGCACATTCCGAAAAAGCATAAAATCACTGAACCAGTATTTAAACCGGAGTGGGAGAATATGTTTTTTTTTTCATTGTTCACAGATCGGATTCGAAATACTTAATATGCAATCGTGTCATATCGGGGGAAAAATACAATTCTACCTGACATCGAGAAAATTGTCACATTAAAACGAAGGAAATAAAATGGTAACAACGTAATGTGCAATAGGTGGATAAGGAAGATTACCCGCGTGCAGGGGCGCTGCCCGCGGACAGAAATCTTGGACAGCCCTGGTGTAATGCAAAAGAAAGAACCCTGGTGTTTTTGAAAGAGTTTGGCAGTCAATGAGGAGAAGATTGGATTCATGCATGCTAGCTGGTGGTAGGCATTTTCAGCAATTATTGTAGATTAAGAAGCTTTACATGGAATATTAGCTAATATTGTTTTTGTCGAAAAACCTTTATCCGCCACAGATCTTCGAAACAAAGCGCATTCGTAAAATCATCACAGGTTAAAAGATTCTTAAAAATCCCAAAAAAATCGCCATTTGAATCTTTGCAGTATGTTTCGTAAACAACCTGTATACAATTCAATAAAAGAAACACATGTATACATATATAATAAGATGAATGTAAATTACCGTTGACCTCTACAAAAGGTTCTTTCTGCATTAGAAAGTGAAATTGTCATTAGCTTCCAGCAGTTTGACCAGTGGAATTGCTGCATATGCCGTTTCAGTTTCTTCCCAAAGGGCTGCCAGTGTAGCCGGTTTTCTGCGATACACGATAATTTTTAGACCCCCCCCCCGCCGCGTCCCCGGAGGGGTGGGGGGGGGGGGGGGGTAGAGCGTGGTTCTTTAACATTTCGTATTATAATGGAAGCATAGAATGCCCTTAGCATCTTATATTTGGCGAAGAAAATGACAATGGGAATTCTTATTTGATATGTTAAGCGTAAAACAAAAAAAAGTTCATTTATGACCATTTTTATTTATTCATCGACATATTTAGGTTCATTTAAGTCGTTATGAAGCAGCTGGACGAACCGCTGACCTTTGCTATCGTTGACCGCAAGAAAAAGCGCAGGTGGCGGTTCCACACGCTCACGCCTAGCCAACTCTCTCTTTCTCCGTCCCTTTCCCTCATTTGGCTCCTTTTTCTCTACTACGAAATTCCCTACACACACATAGCAAAGTTCGAAAACCTTTGCCTCATTGAGTTGTTTCCGCTTGCCTAAGCTTTTTCTGACTCTTGCCAAAATTCTCCATCCCCCACCCTTTAAATCCTCCTCCCTTCGTTTTCCTTCTGCCCCCATTGTTCTCTCGGCATCCAACTGCTGGAATTGGCAGAAAGCGAGAGGGAACGGCAGTTGTTCTGTCAGCTCAGTGCCTATGATTTCTCTACACGAGAATAGCACTCTGAGCGTAGTATCGGTCGCATTGAATGGCGGATTAGCCGTGGGTTGTTTCAGCGAAGGCAGCAATGCATGGCGTCGTCAGGCCCCCGGTGGGGCAGGTGGTGGGAAGTGGTTTTGGTGCCACCGCCAGCTGCTATTGTTTCGTCCGACTCTAACCCGCTCTCCAAAGGACAATCGACATTGTTGTCCAACCCATTCATTAGACGTTCTCTCTGTGCGACCAGTCGGCAATGGGGTTTGCGTTGGATTTCAATAGAGTAGCGCGTGCCACTTCACCATTCCCGCGTTCACTTGCACGACATGCTACTTTAATGATACTATATTTTTTTTGTTGTTTACCCTTCGTTCCGTACGCCTTCCGCACAAAATTATGGTCGGAGAAAGTTTGCTTTGCTTTTTTTTTCTTTCTTTTTCTCTCTCTCTCGCACAAACTGTTTTGACAAACGCCTTCGGTGTAAATTGAAAGCAATCGGTGCAAATGCAAATACCCACTCGATTCAGGAAGAGAACGTCACCGGCCACTCGTTTCCTCCCATCACACCATAAGAATGAATGGAGTCGCTGCTTTTTTATTTTTTTTTGCAAATGCTAAATTATTTATGAAAGCAACCTCACCCATCAGAGAATGACGAGATTTGCAACAGCGATTTTTTTTTCTCCATGAATAAAAAATAGCATTTTTCTAGTTGTTTTGCCCTTTTTTTTTCATTAGGAAACAGAAAATCTTTAGATATTGGCGCTTATTTACGTTTCGACCTTTGTTTTGAATTTTTTTTTCTATGAATGAGCTTTTCCAAATCTATATTTATTCCTTTTTTTAATATCTATTTCCGAGAATGTAGTTTCATTCCATTAATAAGAAGTTTAATACTCAGGGACATTATTTTATTGATCCTTACTTACGTATATAATAACATAATTAAAATTTATATATTTATATTTGATTTTCTTTGGATATTATAATTAAGCCAAGTTAATTCCACGCTATTCCCCATATATATTAACTATAAAAATATTTGAGAATATTATCTCCAAGAAATGAATTCGTTTAGCAACAACAGTTTATATTCCTTTTAGTTAATAGCAACCGATTCTTAAATTCTCTTCTGGTTTCCATTTATAGCCATTATGGTACATAAAGAGATGACCTTCATTATATTTTTAATAAGAAATAAATTACATTATAAAATGTTTTTATATTGCACAACGAGCTATAAATATTTTATTAACCTCTTCTCTAGAATAAAATGTTTCATTACTGAGTATAAATTATGAATTTTATGAGAAATTGATTTTTTTTTAATGTTGCTTTAAAATATTAAACCGAAATTAATTAAGTAATGTAAAGAAAATTGATTTCTAGTAAAGTAAACTTTCTTACAAAGAAAGATTACTTAGTTGCACAAAGGGATTTTGATGAAATTTTGTGTATGCATAGTTTATGATGCACATAATTCAATACAAAAGAGAAAATTTCCAAAATGTGTATTGTTGAAGAGATATTGAGGAATTATATAAGAGTAGGAGTTGTAATAAAGTATATTAATTAAAAAATAAGAACTCCATTTAATTAAAAGAAATAGAA
>JAHWFO010028389.1:0-27819 GCA_023313115.1 Rhysida immarginata | reverse complement strand
TTATTTTTTGTTTTGTCTGATTTTATGAGATTTTAGAGGAGCTAACTCCTTTTAAATGGTTTCAAGACATCTCAGGCCATTTTTTGTCTATTTACCGTGACAATTTCAACCCCTCCCCCTCTTCTCCCTCAATCAAAAGCATTTCGTGAACGATCCCTTAAATTTTATTATCTTGTAACTAAAGTTCTCTTAAAATGACTCAAAATATTATCAATATTATCAAACCGTAGCATCAATGTTGCTTAGACTCCAAAGATGATTCTTCTCTTATAGAGATTTCACTTCAAATGGCCCCTCTACGCTTTCTATCTAAGCACTTCTCATTCTTCTCCTTTCACTTTTCAATCCTATCTTCTTCTCTTTCTTGATTTTTGCTTGTTAAGTGGGATGTGCTCTTTAATTTTTTTTATTAACTGATTTTGCTTTTTACTTGATATAGGTTTCACCAAAACCAAGTGAGTGATACCGACCATATTATCGAGCACTCATGATACAGGCTCTGTTGACTTTTATTCGATACTGCCGATACCAATACCACCGAAATATGCAATATCGTATCGGGTATCGGCCCAACTCTACCTTGCAGTATTAAATTAGGAATGTATTTAAAAAATTTATTAGGTTACTGGTTTGAACGCAGAACCCAACTATTTTGTAGTAATGTGTTTTCGTTCGACGCTTTCACAAAATATTAAATATTTTCTATTAAAAACGGCCTCGCCTTCTATCAAATAACACTTCCTTTCAACTTGTTTATTTTCTTATTTAATATAAGCAAAGATGTTGGCCAAAGTTACTTAATAAGTCATTTTTTTCGCAATTTAGAGCATGTGAAGAAGCCAGCAGAGTTTTATTTATACCCTACAACTCCTCCATGTTGGATGACTGTGGCGCCACCTACAGGCCACTGAACTTGCCAATAGCTACCATTCCACTCCCTTATAAGATATATATTTCTAGTTTTCGTCAACATCAAAAGGACAGTACGGCCTTTACGAAAACGTATAGGAATGTTTGAAAATCTTTTTCAATCCTTGACTTAATCAACTTTGAAATTAGCAGTACACGAGAGAAAAATCGTATTTAGGTGACTGGGGGTTGTAAAGTTTTTTTGTGAAACTATGAACAGGGCAGAAATAAATTTTGATTTTCATACTTTTTCTACTTATGTTTGAAATTTTTTCCATTGTTGCCAATTTCAAGGCCAAATATCTCAAAAGGGAGACAAGATAAAAAAAAATAACTCAACAAAACCTGTAAGTTTCAGTTTTGGGATAAAAAGGAAGTCAGAAGCTTTCATAAAAAAATGATCACATGTAAATATTTGGAAATATGAAATAAAATACAGTATTGGGAAGTAAAAATTGAGATGTTATTTCTAGTAAAATAAATAATTTTCATTCTGTTGTACTTCTTACAATCGAATTTATTAAGTGTAATTTTCATTCTAATTTATTTGCAACTATCGAGGCATCTCTTTGCTCAGCATTCCTGGCAAAGTGTACGCTAAGTGTCTGCAGAAGAGAGGTCGGGAAATAATCGACTCCAAACTGTCGGGGGACCAGTGTGGTTTCCGACCTGGCCGAAGCACGACGGATCACATCTTTGCTCTAAGGCAAATATTTGAGAAATCCTGGGAGTATGCAAAAGAGGTCTACGCTTGTTTTGTGGACCTCGAAAAAGCATATGACAGAGCTCCTCGGGAGAAGCTCTGGCAAGTGTTGCAAGAGTATGGAGTGGATGGGCAATTACTGGTTGCTATCATGTCTCTGTACGAAAACTCTGAGATGTGTGTCCGCATAAATGGCATTAAGTCAAGACCGTTCATCGTGGGTGTTGGACTCCGCCAAGGGTGCGTACTGCCGCCCCTCTTGTTCATTATCTTTATGGACTGGATAGAAAGGGGCAGCAGAGGCGATGAGCGTATTTGTGTGGGCGACTGCCTGGTGGAAAGGTTGCTCTTTGCTGATGACCTTGTCCTCCTTGGGTCTTCTCGCACGAATCTTCAGCATGCACTAGACCGGTTTGCAGCCAAATGTGAAGAAGCTGGGATGATGATCAGTGTGGCTAAAATGAGGTTCTGGTTCTTTCAAGATAGCCTGCTCAGTGCTCAGCCATGTTAGGGGAGCCTCGTTGAGACAGGTGGAGAAATTCAATAGGAAAGAAATTGCATTAACGAGTGATGGACGGCAGGAGAAAGAATTGGATGCTCGGATCGGTGTCAGACGTGAACTGTGGTGATCCGTGGTAACGAAACGCGAGCTGGGTAACTAAGCCAAGTTCTCCGCCTTCAACGCTATCTTTGTCCCCATTCTCACCTATGGTCATGAGGCTTGGGTAATGACCGAAAGAGTGCGATCGCGGGTACAAGCGGCCGAAATGAGATTTCTGAGAGTTGTGGCAGATGTTACCCTACCAGATAGAGTGCACAGCAGCACAATAAGGGATTCTTTAGGTGTTGAGCCGCTACTTCTCCGCATTGAGAGATCTCAGTTGCGCTGGTATGGCCACGTGATACGGATGCCGCAAACTGGTCTTCCTAGGCAGTTGTTATTTTCCAAGCCGGTGGGTAAGAGACCAAGGGATCGGCCTAGAACCAGGTGGCTAGACTACATGGAGAATCTGGGTTCGAGTCGCTTGGGTATTGCCAGGGAGGACATGCGCCTGATGGCGGAAGATCGCGATCGCTGGACATCCTCCATAGGGCTGCTGTCCCCGCGTCCCTAACGGATAAGCAGGTTTGAAAATTAAGAATGGAACTACTTACTGTTTTCACAATGTGCGTCTGTCTGTCCGTCCATCCGTCCTCTTCATAATTTCCTCATTTTTTGAGGTAGAAGGTTGAAATTCGAAATGTAGCTTACTATGGGCATGTGCACCTTCACTATTTAGTTTGGTTTTGATTGGCCTACTAGGGTAGGAGTTTCGGGGGCGGAAATCAGAGGGGACCAATAAGTCTACGCTTATTTATGCATATAAAGGAGGAAATTCGGTATGCAGATTCCTCTAAGCAAGATCAACATTACTATGAAGTTTGGGACAAATTGTTCCAATGGGGTCGGAATTGTGGGGGTGGCAGTTACTCGGTCTTTAGAACTATGGCAACATAAGGCATGTCATATATCATTTGATCGGAAATGATGAGAAACGAAAGAAGATAGAGCTCTTTTATACTTTCTAAACACTACGTTCGAGAAAATCAATTTTTCGATTTAAAAAATTGGGGAGGGGAGATTAAAAAGTGAGATAAAAGGGTAAAAATAGATGATCTCAGGGCTTCTGCTACTTTCCTTACCTTCCTCGGGAGGATTAACTTCTTGTTCATCTATTAGTTAACAACAACCTTTTTTCCTTCTTTAATTCATTTTCTTTCTTTATCCCAGGGGCGGCAACTAACGAATCTCCGGCCATTTGTAACCCGCTGGGCCTAATTTGCATAATACAAATAACATTTGTAATACAGTTGATTATTCAAAAAAAAACATTTATTAAATTAGACATACATGCACTTACATCAGAAATACTACAAGCTGCATTCAGATCTAACTTTAAAATACTTCAATCTTCCAGTACGAGACAACAAAAGATGGTGGAATACCTCTCTCCCCAATCTCTGGAAAACCAAAGTTACCACTTACAAAAATTACTATATCAACAAAAATCATTCAAATTTGCTTACTTACAAAATCGCAATCTCGGCTTTCTAAAAAGTTATTCGTCACACCAAAAGAAATATTGTTCTATCTAATTCATCCAATAGAACACTACGGAAAATAATACACGTAAGTTGCAGCTCCAACCCTCATAAACTATCTGAAGATCAACACAAACACTACCTAGAATGATTAAACAATCCAGCATGTATCGATGAACCTATCTTCCCCATCACATGCCAAACTACATAAACATTTTCGCCTTTATATCCTAAACTTCCTTCTATAAAAAAAATGCACAGTATTCGCAATAAACTTACACTCAAACGATATAACAAACACACAATTGATACCAGCAAGATTACTCAAAAACCTAGACATTCTCTGCCTGCAAAAATTACTAAATCTTTGTCTCACTATCATTTCCGAAAAATCATTCCCTAGATTACTAAAAATAGCTACTATCATCCCAATTTACAAATCAGGAAACAAAAATCTTATCGAAAATTATCGTCCCATCTCAGCCCTACCTCCAATAATCAAATTAATAGAAAAAATAGTTTTCACTGAACTACTCAACAACCTCTGGTCCTGAATATCCCTCCAACAAAATGGAGGACGTCCCGAATTTCGTACAATCGAACTCTATATCAAAGCAGTCAAAGCTTACGACCAAAACCTAATTACTGTTCTAGTTCAGACGGACGTCTCGATACAGTTTCTCAAAAGCAATTTATAAGAGACCTGCAAGCCATGCATATTATTGACCCATACCTGATGCTGGGTGCCCACTTAGCGCGACGATAGCGCGATCCTATCGCTTTGAGTCATATGCGCATGCGCAACAAACGCCAGGCGATCAATTCGCTTCTCGGTGCCCACTTGGCGCGACGGCCGCGTGACTGAATGCGCATGCGCTATCTACGCGATCATTTCGTTTCCCACTTCAAGATTTCGTGCTTCCAAAATTAGAATTGGATATTTCGTGCATACAGAATTGCATATTACTTGATATCTTCAATCAAATTTTCCGTAGCGATATCCGACCATCTCGAAGTAGGTGCTGCCATGATTGCATGTGCCACGTGATTCGAAACTGTTTTCTGATTGGGTGCGATGGAGTCGCGCGATCGAAAAGCTCTGGCATGCAGAGCTTTTCAATCGCCTTAGATGCGCCACAGAATCGCCCTCGTGACGTCACTCTGCGCATGCGTGCTTGACAAAGCGATAGAATCGCGCTACCGTCGCGCTATCGTCGCGCTAAGTGGGCACCCAGCATAACACTAATCAAAGATATCTCTCCGATAGAGAGGACAGCATACACGATAACTCCCAAATTACTGCCAATTCTCGACGTGGAGTAATACAACGATCAGGCCTAGGTCCACTACTATAAGCTGTCTCCACCTCATCCATTTACCAACATGAATTTAATCTAAGCATACTAAGTTACGTAGATGACAATATTCTCTTTAAAAACTTTGACCCCAAAGACTTAGACATTATAAACAAGCAAACAGATCAAGATCTAGAGTGGTTAGCTACACGGTACAAACAGCGAGGAATGAAACTTAATCAAGATAAATTCAATTCAATAATTATATCAAAAAATGCTCCCAGACCCCCATCAATAAAAATATTAGGCTTCACCTTTGATTCTCGTTTACAATTCAATAGACAAACAGATATCATTATTATCAATCTCCACCGAAATGTCATTTATTCATGGCCACTGAAATCAGACAAGTATTACAATCTAACGTAATATCAACCCTAAGCTACTAGGTAACCACAAAAGTTCTTGCCGTTTTTAGTTCCAGAAAACAAAACGATGTACACAAAAAGTAGCGTATTGCTGGTCCCCAAAGTAATCCCATTGGCATCTTGCACGTCCTGCCAACGTGTCTCCAGTTGATCAATCCCCTAGCTGCAAAACTTGCCGGTCTTGAACTCAAAGAAGTCCCTGAGTGCCTTTCACAGGTTTGTATCTGAGTGCCTTTCACAGGTCTGTATCATTGGTTTAAGATTTTCCACGAAGATGGTTGTCCAGAGAATGGAAAAGATGATAATCCGTTGGAGCAAGATCTGGTGAGTATGGTGGATGACACAAAGTTTCCCAGCCAAGCCGATCTATGGTTTCCCTGGCCACATGTAGCCAGGCATTGTCATGAAGGAAGAGTACCCCTTTGCAATTCACCAATGCTGGCTCCTTCTGCTGCAATGCCTGTTACAAATGTTCCAACTGCTGAGAGTACAGGTTCCCAGTGATGGTTTTGGCCACTTGATAACAGCTCGTAGTGAAAAATTTGGCGGCTAGTCCACCAGACTCACCATACTAAGGGGTTCATCAGAAATAGCAAATTCTCCGGACCTGAATTTCTGGAACCAATGCCTTGCGGTGCGTTCATTCACAGCATCATCCCCAAACCCAAGACACATTCGGCGACTTGATGCTGCTGCTAACAAGCCCACGTTGAAGTCATAAAGCAAACAACACCTAACCATCTCCTTAGATACCTCCATTTGTCTTCACTTCTGCACGAGATGTGATTGATGTGAATGCCCAACAGCCCTGTATTTATACAGGCTAACCTTCCTGCTACCCGCTGACAGATTTTGAATCACACAGTACACTCATATGGATATCTTCTATCACTTCCTTTTATGGCAACATATAAATGGCAAGAACTTTTGTGGTTACCTAGTACAACATAATAATCTGGGCGAACACCGCAAAACTTAATTTAAATCGCATCGAAGTTGCTTACAATCGAGTTACACGTACAGCATTCAAATTAAGCAAAACTGCTTCAATTACTCGAATTTGCAGTTATTATCATCTCT
Source organism: Rhysida immarginata (assembly GCA_023313115.1). Lineage (NCBI taxonomy): Eukaryota > Metazoa > Arthropoda > Chilopoda > Scolopendromorpha > Scolopendridae > Rhysida > Rhysida immarginata. The sequence goes on along the minus strand of JAHWFO010028389.1, from coordinate 21,322 downwards.
CTACTCCACAAATATACGGCGCATTGGACTTATTACTGAATTGACAAAAGCTTTATATCAAAAAGGTCATCCCGCAGAATTCATTAGACATTGGTATATTCATAACTCTGATTACCGGATCACACGTCGATACAATTCGAAATCCCCAAAATAGTATCCAACCCTTTTCCCTACAATACCATTTATTTATGGAACGAACTACCATCATCAATACGACAACAAATGCACGCAAAGATTCAAAACAGCATTACCACCACCAACCAGTCTACCCTGTCATCAATAATTACAGAACATTATATTAAAGAACAATTGGATCAAGACTAGAGGTTTATTGAAGAGCAGCTAAACAATTCCTATTAACTATTTATATTGTAACCTATATTTTCCCAATTATAAACTGAAAGTAGGACAATTTCCTACCGAACAGTTTCCCACCGGGACAATTTCTCACCCGGACACTTTCCCACCGCAATTACATTTTTGGGGTTACATAATTTTTCCTGTTTTTTTGTGGGGGAATTTTATTTTAGGTACATGATACGTCATTCTGAGTCACCAATAGTACAATCATTCTGGGTCACCAAGACAGCTGTAGTATCAATATCTGACCTTGTTATCGATAGGACTTGGTCAACCACTGGTGGCCCTAATCCAGAAAATTCTTACTTTTTGATAATGGGCCCTCCTCTGCAACCAGAATAATCATTTTCGGGACTTCTCAATGTTTACGACTACTATCAAATGCGGAATTATGGTTCATGGATGGGACTTTTACTGTACCTCCTCAAGGATTTCTGCAGTTATATGTAAAACACATTCCGCTGGGTGAATCGGCAGTTGATGTTGTGTATGCCTTTTTGCAGAATAAAACTCAAAAGGTGTACGAAGAGCTTTTCAGAGACATACTCTCCCGCTGTGAGGCCTTCGGCTATTCCCTGGACCCTACAACTGTGATCATGGATTTCGAACGTTCAGCTATGCACGCAGTCTGGACACGTCGACATCCGTGACTGTTTTTTTTTTTCACTTAACGCAAAGTAATGGAGAAAAATTCAAGAAGTTGGGCTTGCAACACGATATTGAGAGGACGAACGTTTCCGTCACTTTATTGGAATATTGGAAGGTCTTGCCTTTCTGCATGTGAGAGAGATTTCAAACGGAATGGCTTGGCTTCGTGCCACAATGACAGATGGAGGAGAGGACGTTATTGATTATTTCGATAAAACTTATGTCACTGGAACATGGTACCCGGTCATTTGGCCGACGGACACTTGGCCGAACGGATATTTGGCCGAACGGACATTGACCGAACGGACATTCGACCGAACGGACATTTTACCGACGGACATATGACCGAACGGAAATTTAACCGACGGAGAAATGCCTGCATTTCGTGATACTCATTAGTGATGGGCAATATTTGATACCAGTATCGTGTATTAAAAATTTATTCATACACATTAAAAAATTCTGTTCAGCTTTATGAGGGGACATAAAAATTCTAATATCGGATAGTATCAAATACGAAAATTCTGACAGTATCGATGGCTCTAAAATATCGATATTAAAGTATCGTCCATAGGGATGTGCGATATTCTTCGATATCAATAAATATCGCGATAACTTGGTCCTTAGTCGACTAAAAGAGTCGAATAATTCAAACTCGATATAGTCGTAACTACATCGGATTTTTATATTCGATTATTTCGATTCCTTCCGGCGTTTTATGTTTCCATTATTAAACCAATCGAAAGCTCATCCCCGGAATAAGTCAGGGAATTTTACAAAGTCAATGAAGAAAAGTCATCCGAAAAAAATGAGAAATTGGAACGAAAAATTTGAAGAATGTCAATGATATTCTATCAGAGTAGATTTTTTGTTTTTGTGCTGGTGATCAGGATCAACGTGATCTACTGGGAAAAGTCAGGGAATTTTACGAAATCGTTTTGTTAGACACCCTGTTAATTTCTTTAAAAAAATTAGTCGTTTTGTGTGATTTAGTCGAATAAATTTCCAAGCCATTCGAATAAAATTTTTGACTGAATAAAGGGAAACATTTATTTTTAAAAACATCTGAACAAATATTTTTGAAATTACATATACTGTTAAAACTACACGTCTGTAAGTTAAACAATATCAACAACATCAAAAGACAAAATAATTGAACTTTTAATAATAAGAATCGGGAAGTCCATATCATTAGATGCTTTTCAATCTTTTAATAAAGAAATTTTGTAACAATATTATTTTTAAATCCATTTTTAAGAACATGTATTTATTAAAATGAATACAAGAAAACAATTAAAGATTGTGGGCAATTGCTCTCAGGAAATCAATCTTTGGCAACTCATCATAGTTCTCAATTATAGATTTCAGTCTACGGTTTAATAGCTGTTATTTGTTCTTTGGTTTCCCCAGTCCCATGCCTGATAATACTTGTTCGATTGTCAATTCCCAATCTGCCTGCTCTAATCTTAGTTTAGAAACTAGACGGCAGAGAGTGGGATGAGTGATTGCCATCCTTCGTGCGAACCAACTGTGCCATCCTTCTAGGGAGTTCGTTGTCCGTGGAAGGTCTTGCATGGTTCTCTCCAGTGTATTCCACATACGGAGCTCGAAAGCCGGTCTTCGTCGTCTGCCTCGCTGCATATTACCTATCCATGTACCTTCAAAGTAGCCAAGAAACTCGGTTAGCATGTCCTCAGTTTCATTATCCAGTGCCGCGACAAATTCTGTGAAACTTTGAGCGACATCGGTGACTGGCACAAAAGCCAACGCCTGAAGCGACTTTACAGTCAGTGCATTCCTTGGTTCATTGTACCAAGACTGCAGTCCTAAGTTTTGTAGTTTGTTATATACAGTCCATGTTTTGTTGGATGAAAATCACACAGTTCCCTTAGTATACTGTATCGCAAGGAACAAAACCCGAGCAACTTATGACTTGATCTTTAGTACCCTGAAGGAAGTAAGGCCAGATCTTAATCCGGTTTCAGTCACTGTTGACTACGAAAGGTCGGCTATCAATAGTATATCGGCTAGTATATCATTTATTAGGATATATCGGCAAATTTATATGGTTGTTTTTTTCAATATGGGCAGTGCTTATGGAGAAAACTACATGTCCGTCGGCCAAACGACCGGGTACCCTGGAACATACCGACGGGTCCAAAGTAGATTAGGGACGTTACGAGTTAGACACTGCACCCATGTTACACCCTGCTGTCTGGAACTTGTTCGAGGCGACTGTGTCTGATAGTCACAGGACGAATAATTTCTCCGAAATCTGGAATAATAAGTTTTCTCATATGGTTGGACACCGTCATCCTACATTTTGGAAAGCCATTGATTGTCTACAGGCGCAGCAAGCAGCAGCGGCTTCAGGACGTCCGCCCAAGAAACGGCAGAGTACAAAAAAAGTAAAGAAGACTGAACACACTCTGCAACCAGTTTAGAGAAGGAGTTAAGCCCATAGAGGAAGTTCTGACTGGCCTGGGACATATCATTCGGCTTTTACAATATAAACCATTTAATTGTATATGTATGTATGGTTTACTTTGCTATTAATGTTTGTAAAATATTCAAAATAAAATTATTAATATTTTTGTTTAAAAAGTGATATATTTGAATATTTTTACTTGTGATATAAACGTGATATCTATTGCGATATATCTTTGTGATATATATATTTTTAATTGCGGTAGGAAATTGTCCGAGTGGGACATTTGGCGGTAGGAAATTGTCCGCGTGGGAAACTGTCCGGTAGGAAATTGTCTGTCTCCCTATAACCTACACCTTCTCTAATTTATTATCTTAAATGTAATTTATTCCATTCCATCTAAACAAATAAAGAAATTCGAATTCAAACTTGTTTATTTACACCATTGTTAATGATGGTGTTCTTTTAAACTTAACTTAACTCTAGCCCAGGTGACCGAGAGGGCTAGGGCGTAGGCTTTCTAGTTCTCGAATCCGCCTGGTCGTGGGTTCGAATCCCGCCGTGGGCATGGATGTTTGTGTTTGTCCCGGGCTGCGTACAGATATAACTTGTATAAAAGGCGCAAAATGACCTTAGTAGTCGACGCCAAAAATTCTAAAAAAAACTTGCCACTTATTAATAAGTCAAATGCTCGTATTCTTATTGGAGAACAGATGTCTTCTATTGAAAGCGAGTTCTTGTGGTCTCTCGTGATTTTTAATGTGCAAAACATTCGGATGGTGTTAAAATTCTTTCAAGGAAATGAGAAAAGAAAAATTCCTTTTCTGTATGATTCACACAGTTGTTGTTAACAAGGATGTTGCCAAATCCTTGGAAGGAATCGGAATACTACCGTTTCCCTCTTGTTTCCTTTGAACGACTAGAGAAGAGGATTAAGAATATTCGTTCATTCCATTTTATTTATTTTTAATAGAATTCAAGGCTTATTTAGGCGGGGAGGAAATTGTCTATTCCGCTGTGTTAATGGCCTCTCGAGAAGAAATCACCCTTCGCCAAAAAGATCACTTAGTCTATGAGAATGCAGAAGAACACTATGAGTATATAGAATTTTCTGATATTAATTGTAGAAGAAGTCTTCACTGTAAGTAGTTAATTATATTTATCAGCAGCATTTATTAGATTATTATTATTTTTAACCGACGCAATTGAAATATGTCGCTTTTCATTTTACTTTCGTTTCAGTGGATAGGCCTACTCAGAGAAAGTCGGATGATGAAAGAAAAGGAGTGGGGACTGCCAGAAGTGAGGCGGTTTGAAATGATTTATTTGTGACTTATGATAATAAGCTTTATATGTCCCCTTTACCCTTTGGTAAATATATCGTTTCTTTAGATACTTATTCGAAGAAATGCCTTGCGGTCGGCCTCGCCGTCGCAGTAACCGTGCTCTTGGCCCTCGTTGCGGCGTCTGTTCTCATAATACAGTACACAAGATCACCGTCTGTGGATTCTTTAGCAGGTAAAATAAGAGCAAAGTGGAATTTTTGTTTATTTCGAAATTGATGGCTAGTCTGAATTTCACTCTGTTTAATTACCGATTTTCTCCAAACTTTTTTAAAACCCTGAAGTGTGCATAAATTTTCTCAACCTGAGTCCCAGAAGTTTTTGAGTGACAGAACGATTTGGCAATATATATTTTTAAACATAATACAGGGTGTCTCGGGAGAATGAGTTATTGATTGTTAATGATTTTATATAAAAGTGTAGTCATTTATTAATGATTTCTCAGATACAGCTATTGGTTAAATATTGGAATAGCAAAATGGTAGGATTTTTATTGGAATCTACGCGTTTCGAAATACACTTCTTCTTCGGGTAGGGAACGACTACAACCAAGTCAATCGACAATCGAACACTGAAGTGTACATTTGTTCAGGTGGGACGTAAGCAGTGCTTACAGGACTCTCTCCCTTCCGGAATAAATTCCACATGAAATACACTGAAATAGGCAAGAAGCCTGACTAACCCAAAGAAGGGGAAGAAACAAAATAATAAGATTAACGATTGTCAGAAGAGTGGGAGAGGGGAAGGGGATGGTATCACATCTTCCAATAATCCGGGAAGGAAACGTTGCCAATGTCTTCGAAGTTGACATCAAGAACATGCCTCGGTTTTCTATACTTTGTATGCCACTTCATTTCCATCCGGTTATTCAGTATTCCAGCCACCAGGTCAATGTTATGGTCTTCATGGTCTGCACCAAGTCAATCGACAATCGAACAGTGTAGTGAAAAGACACGAGCGGTCCGGGAGCCGAGTTTCCATAACACACTCGCCGATAAAGTAACCATGGGAATTACACTGAATTAGAGGAGAAGTCTGATGTCCCTCGAGAGTCACCCTGAGAATAGAGTCCTAACTTGGTAGGACGAGGAATAAGATTGTTGATTGACGTAGTGATAGTCTTGAGCATCTGCGGCTAAGATATCCAGAATTCGGGGAAGACGACCTTATTGATATCATCGAAATTGACTTCCAGTAGATGAAGGGGGTCTTCGTATCCTTATGGAACCCCTAAAGGCTAAAGTAGAGGGTGATCCAATATACTGGAAACCAAGGAATTATCATGCGTCTCGATTTTAAGACGCAATTTCTTAAGGAGCATTTGGACGTAGCTACTAATGTGGGCCATACCGAGCTCTTCATAAATAGAGTAGTTGTTGGCAACTCTTCTATCGAGCTGAACAATGGCCCTGAGAGATACATTTTGGAAGGTACGTAGTTCCCTCCATCTCGATTTGCAGATAGACGCCCAGGCAGGCATTCCATGGAGCAAGATGGTGCGGATCACCACCTTGTAGGGAAAGAGTTTATTGTCCAATCCAAGGGCGCTGTTTCTCCCCAGGAGCGCAATCAGACTGAACTTCGCCTTTTTAGCCTTGTTGAGAGCAAATTGAACATGGTCATTCCAGTTTAACTTAGAGTCAAACTTTATGCCCAGGTATTTATAGCTCTTTACCCAATCCAGATTTCTGCCATATTAAACGAGGATTCCTGCGTTTTCGTGTAATGAGCATCTGCATTTTCGTGTAATGAGCTTCAATCTCCATTTGTCGGACCATTTTTCGCACTGTTGCAAAGCCTTTTGTAAGCGACCGATTACGTGTGCGGGATTCCTCGCGCAAGTCATGATGGCCGCATCGTCAGCGAACAGGAACAGATTATTTTGCGAATTCCGGTAGGTCGTGAAAGAAAAAATTGAACAACGCTGGGTCCAGGCCTGAACCCTGAAGAACACCCGCGTTGACGTCACAGGGGTCAGACAAGGAGTTACCAACCCTGACACGATAGGATGTATGCGACAAGAAGGAGCGAACCAAGGCAATCAACTCGTCAGGGAAACCACAATTTATCATTTTAAAGATGAGACCGTCGTGCCATACTTGGTCGAAGGCTTTATGAACATCGAGAAAAACAATTCCGCCGTACATTGAATAATTGAGAGGACTGCTCAAGTCTTCAACTAGCCTCCAAATCTGGAGCTGGCAGGAGTGATTCGAACGAAAGCCAAATTGCTCCTTGCGAATTAGATTATTTGACTCGCAAAAGTCATTGAACCTCTTCAGGATTGTGCGTTCGAAGACCTTAGAAAGAGTAGGCAATAAGATGATGGGCCTGTAGCTGACAGGAAGAGCGGGATTAAGGCCAGGCTTAGGTATAGAGAGGATGACTGAGTTTCTCCAGGCATTGAGGAAGTAGCCGTGGTTCCAGCAGTCGTTTAAAATCTTAGTAATAATGCAGATTATCTTAGGAGGTAAATTCTTGAGAGCGCCATTAGTGATGGAGTCTAGACCAGGAGCCTTGTTACTCTTTACTCGCTTAATGATGTTCGATACCTCGGCGTTGTCAATGACATGGAGAGGGTTATGTACACGATGGATGAGATTATACATTATGCAGCCATCTTTAACTAGACTTGTGTTCTCGATACCAGCCAGTTTATCTTCAAAGGGGGTGGTGAATTGACTCTTCAGTGAGTTTGCAATTAGTTGAGTCTTTTCCTGGGGACTGCTAACAAAATTCCCATCTTCCGTGAGCAGAGGAGGTAGATCGGTGGCCTTCTTGTTCTTGAAAAATTCGTAGCTCCTTCACCTGTTCGCTGACCTTTCGAGCAAGCCTGTTGTACTTTTCTAGAACTGCAGGCACCTAGTACGTTACCACAATCTTCTGAAGGAGTTCTTTTTACGTATGAGTTGCCTGATGGATGGGGGAAGATTGAGATGATCAGGTCTCTTTTGGTCAACGGCAGTAGTGTGCTAGCATCACTGGCTGATTTAATCGATTGGGTGATATCACTAACATTACCATCAATGTCAACATTGTTGGCAGGATCCGTATATGAAATGTTACACTCCTTGAGCAAATTTCTAAATAGCTTCAAATCCTGCTTCCGGCGGAGACTGACTCTCAGGTCAAGGTTTAAGCCCTCGAAGTTGAGAGCGACTGGGCGATGATCAGAGGATAAGTCGTTATCGTAATGATGTTATACGGTTTGAAAAACCCTTTGAGGACGGCAATGTCAAGTACATCACTAACGGGCGAGTGGTCGCAATAGTATGTGTCGTCAAGAGGACCGATGACTAAGGTATCAATTTGGTTCATCAAGTAGTCATGGAGAATAGAACCGTTATGGTTCATACATTTGGAATTCCAGTGTGGGTGTTTGGCATTCAAATCACCCGCCGTAATAACTGGAATGGGCCCATTTAGTAGATTATCGAGCTCGCAGGGATCAAGCTTATGCCTGGGCGAGTTATACAAGGAGATAAATTTAACTTCCCCTATATCCACGTCGTTTGTAATGACTGACACAGCTTCCATTCTCACGAAACTAGTAGTGATAGTTTCACGATGATCGATGCCTTGTTTTACTATGATTGCTGCTCCACCAGACGCAGGGCCAGCAGCATTTATAAGGGGGGTAAATCGAATAACCAGGCAATTTGAAGGTCTGACTCGGTTTGAAATGAGTCTCACACACGAACGCAATATCAATATTCCAACATGTAAGGAAGTTGTAAAACTCTATGCGGTTCCAAATAGTGCAAGGAAGCTTACCTTGCTTTAATTACTCATTAGGGGTGTCTATCCATGATTAATTTATGTTTCGGCTGAGACAAACAGAGGCAAATCTTTGCTTTTTTCCTTGAGAAGGTTCATTAAGCTCACATCTGTATACTCTGGTCAATTCATTGGGGTCTATAATTCCTTTACTTGCAGAACTGGAGGCGACAGAAGCAAATGTTCTACCATCCACTGTTTTGGTGCTTTTGAATTTCTTAGCCTGGGGGTACTTTGGGCATTTCGTATAGCTAGATGTGTATTGACCTTCACATCTGATGCATTTGGGGGGGATCTTTGCCCTTAATATTAGTGCAATCTCTAGACTGGTGGTCGCCCGCACATTTGTTGCAGCGGGGCGTTTCCGTGCAACCCTGAGAGATGTGCCCGAAACGTAAGCAGTTAAAACATTGCAAGGGCTTTTTACTTCCTCGGAATATTTCGATAGTAACAGCTAGAGGTCAAATGCGATTAAGGCTTACGAACGTCTTGTTATGTTCAGTATTTTGTAATAATCCCCACCAGGGCCACTGAGCCCTTTGCTTTTTTCAGCCTGATGGCTTTTTCCGGGAAGTAATTAGCTTCTTTGAGGTCAACACAGAAGTCCTCAAGGTCATAGATTACGTCAACATTCCTAACGACGTATTTAAGCATTTTTTTCCGATTTGAGCTGGTGGTGCTGAATTTTGAGCATATCTATGCTTTTAATTCCAGCCACCAGAGTTTTGTGGTTCTCTTCATCATGGCACTTAATCTTAATTGTGTCTGTGCTACCTGTGTGGGCAGTGATTTTGTCCAACTGCACATGGGTCTTGATCTCCTCCAGGGCCTTCATGATGGGTTTCCCATGACTACGGATTATTATTGGCGGAATGTAAATGGCTCTCTTTTCACGAGTAGAACTGTCAGAAGTAGGACGGTTCCAAGGCTTAGGCTTTCTCTCTCTTATTACGGCAGTGGCACTATTATTGATGTTAATAGCAGTTTTTTAAACATCGATGTTGTTGTTTCGAAGTAGCGATGAGTCTGCATCGATGTTTTCGATAACCTCGAAATAAATTCACTTGATTCCGCGGCCTTTCCCAGTAGTATGACCAGTTTAAAAAATCGAATTTTACTGACATTTCTAAAAAACCCAAATTTACTGAATTCGTTGTTCATATTTACTAGAAAAACTTCTCAGTTTAAGTGCTTATTCAAAAGCACCATCAATGATCACTGCTGGCGAATTGGATGTCATAAAGGATTCACTGCAGTTATTGAAACCTCTAGAATTTGTCACAAAGGAAATATCAGGCGGCAAAGTTATTCCGTTGACTAACTGCATAACAGATACAAACCAACAAGGGATGTTGCAAAACAATTGCGAACTGCGTTGCTTACGCAGCTTAATAAAAGATTTGGACAGATTGAACAATTTCAATTATTAGCCAAGTAAACACTACTGGATCCAAGATTCAAGAAGTTGCATTTTAAGGATTATCTTGCATGTTCCAGATTCGCTCAACAATTAAAAGATGACATTATTACTTTACAAGTTCAAGATGCAGCTTCCAGCAATTCCATTCTCACTGAATCTTCAACTGGATCTACAAGGAATCTGTTTGGGACTATTATACTGAATTAATATCAAGCCATCAGAATTGTGGGAAACAGTTAAAGTAATTAAGTAATTCAGAGGTGCCTCTCTACTTATCCAGCTCTCTTTCATCCTTTAATTCCAACCCAATAAAGGTATGGGGTGAATTCAGCGCTGCCATCCAGAGATGTCGATTTTTCCCGCAAGTACGCATCCCGATTTCCCGATATTTCCTGCCACCATCATAAACATCGATATCAAAATATTGATACTCGGATATCGATAATATCGATATTAGATATCGATTAATGCCATTTAAAGAAAAAATGAAAGGCTTTTTCTCCCACTACACATCTACAGGGTAACAATTATTGAGATATATGAAAAAAAAAACCATCAAATTTTCAAAAACTACTGAGTTCAAAAATTTTATTCAAATGTTAAAAGTAACTACAGATATTCGGTTTTAATTTATGAATTCGATATGCTTTTCAACAATGGCTATGATGTGGCGCAGACAAAGAGCAAAATTCTGCAAAACTCACTGAAGTGATGCTTTCGATGACCTCCTGAATGGCTGTTTTGAGCTCAGCGATGGTTTTGGGGTTATTTGCGTAAACTTTCTCTTTAATATTGCCTCACAAAAATGAGGCACAAAGGTTGAGATCAGGAGAATATGGCGGCCAAGTGATTCCCATTTCAGTGGCCTCTGGGTACTCTAAAGCCAGAATGCACTCTCTAAGATCCTCTTCCAGGACTTCAAACACTGTATTGGTCCGATGGGGTCGTGCTCCGTCCGGCATGAACCACATCTTTTCGAAATCTGGGTCACTTTGGGTAAGGGATGAGGTCATTTTCTAAAATTTTGATATATCATTCAGCAGTCGCTGTGTCTTCAATAAATATCGCACCGATTATTCCGCGACTTGACATTGCACACCAAACCGTCACTTTCACGGCGAAATGGGGATTTTCAGTCCTCCAAATGCGGCAATTCTGCTTATTGACTTACCCGTCCAAATAAAGTGGGCTTCGTCGCTAAACCAAACTATATTCACATCAAATCCCAACATGCCCTGCAATGCAACAGGGCCTGCATTCAAACGCCAAGTTTTAACTGAATCTCGCCAATTGTTCAAAAGTTATCACGTTGTTTTCATATAGCTCTATAATTCTCACCCTGTATCTTTTTCAACTACAAAGCATCTCTATCATACTCCACCCCTCCAAATGGCTTTTCATGAGTGAGAGAAAAGAAATTTCTCAATGAAAAAATTAAAAGTGCTTGAATATTTTTATATTTTATCCCTTATTATATTTTTTCTTTACAAACATTTAGGGATTCTCACAATTTCCCACTATTTCCCATATTTCGCTCTTTCCCGCAAGACATCCCGCAAAAAGTTAAATTTCCCGCTGGGATGAATTGCACAGCGTTTACCCCACAATGAGCAAAGTAGCTATGAAATATCTTCAAATTCCTGCAATAAGCGAAAAAATAAGTAGGCTGACCGGAAAGAGGGCAGAGAAGCTGATTTCCCTTAATTCGTTCAGTGCATTATAAATAAGCCTTTTTTGGTTTAATGAATAAGATAATAATTTATCGTTTGATTGTGCAATATTTACTGAAATTATTATTACAGAAAAATATATGTTTCAAATATCATATGATATAATACATCGATGTTTTCATTCGATGTTGCATCCCTTTGGGCGGCCTTAGGTGATGGCTACGATGACAAAAGACCTTAGATGATTCCTGGTGACATAATGATTCCGCTGACCTCGATGCTTCCTGGTTGTGAGCACCAAGTCAACAATCGACAATCGAACAGTGAAGTGTACATTTCCTCAGATGATAGTCGAAATTGGTTTTAAGGAATCTGGTTTAGTGGTACCCATATGGTTCATTGGAACTTTCAATGCTAAAATATGGCATGTAATATATCAAACGACTTGGAATGATGTGTCCTGAATGAATATAACGTAAAATTAATGATAACCCAAATTGGTTTCAAGGAATCTGGTTTAGTGGAACCATTATGGTTCATTGGAACTTTCAATGCTAATATTTGGCATGTAATATATCAAACGACTTGGAATGATGTGTCATGAATGAATATAACGTAAATTAATGATAGTCGAAACTGGTTTCAAGGAACCTTGTTTAGTGGAACCATTATAGTTAATTGGAACTTTCAATGCCAAAATATGGCATGTAATATATCAAAAGACTTGGAATTACGTTTTATGAAATAATATAACGTAAAATTAATGATAGTCGAGATTGGTTTCAAGGAACCTGGTTTACTGGAACCATTATAGTTCATTGGAACTTTCAATGCTAAAATATGGCATGATAATCCAAATTGGTTCAAAGGTACGTGGTTTAATGGATCATTATGGTCCATTAGAAACTTGCAATATTAACATAGTGCAGTTTAAAATAAGGTTCCGCGAAGTGTTTAGTTTAACCTTTCGGTACTTGGTTATGTCATTCCTTAATGGTTTATTTTTTCTTTTAGTCGTTCAAGTGGAGTGCGAAGCTGCTGCACGCAAATGGAATTCCACCATCCAAGCGCCCAAGTACATGATGTCAGGCAAGTTGAAAGTTAACAATAACAAGTATTAGTCTAATTTTTTTTTTTTTTAAAAACACACTTTAACGCCAACTATTGGTAAAGTCTTGAACGATATTTTTCATATAAAAATTAAATTAGTTAATTGCCACTTATTGATCAATTATTTAGTGGATTTTTTAGTTGATTCATGTATTGTCATCAGGAGTAAGTAAGTGTGCAAAATTTCAAGTCAATCGTTAATAGGAAGAAACTTTAATATCGATTACAAAATTACACCCAAACAAACAGACGGACAATGCAAGTAAAATAAAGTATGTTAAAAAAAGAAATCCCTTCCCCTACTCACACTCTGTTCTTATTATGCATCATGTACGAGGGCAAGTCATTAAGTATCCACACTCGTGTTTTAATTTTCTGTGGGTTAGCGGTACTGATTTCTACGCGCGCAGGCTGAGATGGGATCTTTGTCTTCGCTTGTGGCACACAGTTTAGTTTTGCGCTGTGACAATAAAATGGTTGCGCCGCTCTCCGTTTGCACCAAGGAAAGAAAGTATGCCGTGATCCATTTTTTTTGTTCTAAAGTTGTAACGGGGAATTTATCAAAGGCTTTCAGCACAATTTAGGAGCACGGCGAAGTGTATGAGAAGGACGAGGAAAGAGCACGACGGCCGTCCATATCCATTATTAATATCAACGTTGCCATGATTCAGGAAAATTGACGAGTGACTATTGATGATGAATTTCCGCTCCTGATACACCTTCAGATCATAAAAAAATGGATCACGACACGCTCTTCTTCCTTGGTGCAGCATAAAACTAAACCGAACTGTGCAATAAAGGTGCCATCTCTTGGCTTGCGCGCGCAGAAATCACTATCGCCAACCTACAGGAAATTAAAAAAAAAACAACGCATATGCAAACACTTATTGACTTGCCCTCGTATCTCGAGCAATTTGACAATGAAAAAATAAGAGTTTAAGGGTAGTATTTACATGCAGTAACGAATCTGTTAAAAATTTTTAAACAAGCCTTGAGGCAAGCCTATATAATTTGTTATTCCAATCTTGTTCTGCTCCTTTCAAAGATTCATTTCGTGCAGTTTAGTTACAGTATGGAGCAGCTTTAATGTGTGTTCACTAATTATTATAAGATAAAAACCTTTACTATTAATCAGATTAAGTTGATTAAAAACATCTGCAGCGGTACAACCAGGAAGAAAATGCGTTTTTGAATGGCATTTTCACAGGAGATGAGTCCTGGGTTTTGTACTTCATACTTGAGCCTAAAACTGCAAAGTTTTCCCTTCAGCTCGGAAGATTATGTTCACAGTTTTTTGGGATACGCAAGGCATCCTATTCGCAGAGTTTCTACCTCGTGGGTCAACCGTCAACGCTGCTACCTGTTGTGAAACGTTGACTAAACTGCGGCGTGCTATTCGGGATAAGCGACCAAAAAAGGAAATGGTGTTCGAATTCTTCATGACAACCTACGTCCGCATATGGCCAACGTCGTCAAAGCAAAACTTGTCCGTTTCGATTGGGAGGTTCTGGTCCAGTCTTAGCGCCCTCGAACTACCATGTCTTTGGCACTATGAAGAGATTTCTAGATGGTCAGAGGTTTGAGACTGACGAGGAACTCAAATCTGCCGTGTTTTACGAGCGAGGTATCCTGAAACTGGTGCAGCGTTGGGATAAATGCCTAAATCGTCAAGCTGCCTATGGGGAAAAGTAGATAAAACTAAGCTGCACTTAGTTGTTTACTTGTATGTTTTGTAATTTTCATTGGAAAAAAACCAAATAGCATTTCTTTTTGATATCTCCTCGTCTAAGTTACCACTGAAACAAAATAACAAATTACGTTTCGTATAAAATAAAACACCTAAATTGAAATAGCTAATATCTAATTTGTTTAAACAGATCACGTCGATGAGACGGCTAGTCATTGACTTGGCCGGGTTTTGTAGTCTTTCAAGGGGTATATTATGTCATCTACGGTAGCTAACTGCTTTCCGTTTGAGTATACACTTTGCACCACATCAGCCCAAAGATTCTCAATCGGATCGAGATCCGAACTACATGCTGGCCAGTCCAGAACTGGGAGTTCGTGATCACGCGGCTACTGTTGATAAGGCACGGGGTATTATCGTGCTGAAAAACAATTCAGGATAATTCAATTTGGTTTCGAATGGCAATAGAAAATTCCATAAAATGTCCTGATTGTCGTCTGTTCTTGATTTTGTGCGAACAAATGCAACACTCGCTAGTCCCTATGCAGGAAAAAGCCGCCCAAATCATAATGGATCCTCCTCCTCCCTGTACACGTCTCCAAAAAGTAGTCCTCTGCCTGTCTCAAATCATGCCAATAGTATTTGATACCATCGGATACGTCTAGGTTAAACTTTTTTTTTTTCGTCATGTAAAACATAATTTTTTTATGTGCCATAATTTTTTACATATCGGAATTCCCAACGTACTGCTTTGCAAAAGTCAATCTAGTCTCTTTGTGCTTCATGGTTAAGGTTGACTTTAATTTCATTTTCAGGTAAGCATGATTCTTGAAAGCATGAACTACGCGATGTTTTATTCTAGTTGGCACATGAAGGTTGAGGGATGATGTGATTGCAGAAATCAGAGACATCCTTTCCATATGAAGATGCTTGCCATAACCGTCAGGATCACTCATGAAATTATGGACGATAGTGGAACAACATCGTCTTCTCTAACGAAATAAAGTTCAACTTAGATGGGCCAGATGGAAATGCTTGTTACTGACATGATTTGAAGATATCTCCCAACATTCAGTATATCAGGAACTTTGCAGGTAGACCTATTATACTGTGGACAGCCTTTGGTTACAATGGGAAGTATCAGGCAATGCTTTATGATCATCTGATTTCATTTGGCCGGTTTGGTAGCCTAAAGTGGAAATTCCAACAAAGCAACGCAAGCTGCCATGTCTCTAAAAGGGTTCAATTTTATAGAATTATACATGGTTTAAATTTTAATTTGTGATTCTATAGAATTGTTACAGTTAATTAATAGGATTTTAGTGTTTATTGAAAACTAAATTAAAAACTATTATTTCTTGCCTGTCTGAACAGATTTGTTTCTTCTGTTTCAGAGAGTAACGAGTGGTACGCTTGCTTCTACCGAGGAAAATCGGGATGTAAGCTGATGAGGCATGACAACATGACCGAGGGCAATGACAAATGTTACTACTGCATCTCCTGCGACGATGTACTACGGAAACGTGAGTATACTTGTTCTTGAAGTTGCCTTGTATAAGTAAAGGTTGAGTAACCATTTATTTGGTTAACTGCTGCAAAACCAAAACTTCTGCTTTCGTTTATCTCCAAAATTATTGCAATTCGTTGCAAGAATTGTTAAAGTATGCACAAGCAATTTAATATAATACGAGGCGTGTCCGGAAAGTAAGTACCGTTTTGGAAAAAAAACAAACACATAAAAACATTTTTTTTCAAAACAAAATTTATTTTTACTTGAAAGAGCATTTCTTAAACTACAGGATGGTTTTAATTAAAGTAACACCATTTAGATCCTTCTAGCGGTCGTTCTGGTAATCAGATTTTGACGAAACTTGAGATATATGTTATACAGACCATGGGGAAGAGAATTTTGTATTTTATAATAAAATTAAAAGTTTAAATAAAATACACCAGTGTTGACATAATTCCTTGCACAGGAAAACAATTTGTACATTTTGGTATACGAAGTTGAAAATCAGATTCCGGCGACATTTCTGTCGGATGTTCTGGTGTGATAGCAATTCCAAGAAGAGTTAAGTCGTCCTTCTCATTCATTATGCATTTGAAACTATTGCAGGAAAAGAGCATCCGACAGTAATTCAAAAAATATCTCCGGATTTTAATTTTTCAATCTCGTCATAACATCAGAAAATTAATAACAAAAAAAAAATTATTGCTTTCTTGTGAAATTATTTCAACACCGAGCTTATCACACGAAAGAAACATTCGGCGGGAATTCAAAAAGTGTATCCGGAATTTGGTTTTCGACCTCATGATAATATCGGAAAATGAATACCAAAAAATAGTTATTGTTTTCCTGAGCGAGAAATTGTTTCAACACAGGTGACTTATTTAAACATTAGTCACTTTATTTGTACATTTAAGTTTAATTTTAATATTAAAAAACTATTTATGAAGTTTAATTAATAATCTGTATATAATTCACATAAAATATGCAAGTCTACATTTATATATAGAAGAGATGATGTTATAGAACTCTAAATGATTGGCTAATGGATTTATTAATGTTAATTTCTAACTACAAGAATTTATATCACACTCTTTGTTCACTATTGTATTTAATTAAATCGATTCCACTGCATATTAAACATTGTTCATTTTTCATAAAATTAGTTCTGACTCGTCTTTACCAAGTGAGGTTTTAGTTTCTAAAGTAAATGAGGAGGGAAAATGATGATATTGTAGAGTTATATTAATGACAAAAAAGGTGAGGAGAGCAAATAACAATAATTAGTGTGACAGTTTACAGACTGCCCTATATTCATTAAATATTTAGTTTCATCGACTTCATTGGAGGCAAGTTAAAATGATAAAATATTTTGATAAAAAGATAAAAAGTTTTTAAAATATATTATTAGGTAACTGAGCTATTCATTGCTATTATAAATAGATTACTTGCAAAAAATATTACTGCAAGACAATTGCTCATTTTAAAAATCGTTTACTGCGTAAAACCCTTAGTTCTTGTGTTTGATTTTAGGGATTCGTCACGATAAACTAGTGGTATGCTATGTCCAAGCATGGGCCTATCATCGTTCGGGAAATGGAAAATTTGAGGCTCGTCATGTTAACACGTCGTTATGTACGCATATCATATACACATTTGCGATCCTGAATGAAGCGACCAATACAATAACTAGTTACGATCCTGACTTGGATATCAATCATAGTAAGTATTAATTCTTTAATACTATTGTTAGCACTTTCCATAGCTTTATTTTGCTTTAAAAGTTTTTCACTACGGAAAATTTATTTATTTATTCACCGAAGAGCCATTATTACCAGTTAGCTTGCAAAACAGTGGCCTTTTTACGAGGTATCGATTCGATGAAGGGGCGATACGTATCTCAGATATCATATCATAGTCCTTCAGTTTCCGTATATTCCGAGGTGACGGTGATACCCAAGAATGCATCCGAATGCCATAGTCTGTTTTGGTTATCGGCGCTTACGCACTCGACCGTCCATGCACTCGTAATGCACCAGGATTTCCACTCATCCACGGTTCAATGACGATAAAATTGTACCCATTTATGTGATTACAAATGGCGGCTCATCCATAAGGGCTGCAGCTTTTTCATAAATTTTATCGCCGTTCTTAAATGTTTATATTTATTTATTTATTTATTTAATTATTAAGTACCGAAAGGTGCTTTATGCTATCAGTGTAGGGAAACGTGTCTGTCTGTCTGTCCGTAACTCTAACTCCTCCAAGCTCTATGAAACATTTTCAAAATCTGTTTTCGTCATTCGATTAATATGGTTCATGATACAAACCAGTCACAAAGATGATCGAAATCGATTCAATGGCACGTGCACAAATGGTACCTTCATGACCCCACCTAGCAATGTTCAATGGTAAGATATAGTAAGTAATATATCAAACAAATCGTAACGACGAGCTACAAGCGGTTATTAATTAGTGTTTTCGCCAATTGATAAATATGGTTCCGCGCATAAACCATTTTGAAGGTGGTCGTATTCGTTACAATGGCACGTGCTCCAAAGGTACCCTCTATAATTTTCAATGATAAGATATAGCAAGTAGTATATAAAACAACTCGAAATGATACAAGAAGAGCGAATAGAACGTTATTATTGTACGTTTTCTCTTCTACATGCTCAAAGGAGTTCATATACGGAGATCTTACTGGCCACCCCTTATGACACCCTCGGATATTTTCAATTATAAGATGTTGCAAGTAGTATATCAAACAACTCGAAATGATAAAAGAAGAGCGAAGAAAACGTTTATTACTGTCCGGGACTCAAGAGAAGACCTCTGAGTTGCACAATTCCACCACTACACGGCAGAAACGTTTGGGTGAGTTCATTTCTAAAAACGTTGGACAGGGATATTTCCATTGTTGTCATATTTTTCTCCTGCATCCCGTGTTGTCTCTCCTCGTGTCTGCATTGTTTTAGGTTGTGCGCGTGCTTTGGAGAAAAATATGACAACAATTGCAATATCCCTATCCAACCTTTTTAGAAATGAACTCACCCAAACGTTTCTGCCGTATAGTAGTGGAGTTGTGCAATTCAGAGGTCTTCTTTTGAGTCCCGGACAGTATTTAGGTTTTCTCCCCTGCATGCTCAATCGAGTTACATTTTGTGACGGTGATTATTTTAGCCTTTCGGTATTTTGTTATGTCATTCCTTAATGGTTTGTTTATTTATTTATTTATTTTATTTGATTGCATTCCAGATGGAATAAAGTTCTAAGAAAGTAAATTAAAAGGAAATATTGTACTAGGTTATTGCGAGTCCGGGTGAATCAGGGAGAAAGTTGCGTATGGAAAAGAAACGTACTTATTAAAACGATTATATAATATAAATATTCACACATTATATTGAAGAGAATAAAGTAAAAGTAAATGTTTAACAGCAAGAGTCAATATATCTTAGCTTGCCGTTCTTCCCCTACAAGCTCTATAGCGTCATTGTTACAAGCTATCGTGAGCACGTGCCACATTCCCATTGTTGATTTAATCCTCAGTTCGCCATTCTCCATACTGATCGCCTCTGATGCCCGAGGACGCGGTTTCGACCCCGACCGAAGACGACGAGGATTTTTTCAGGGGGGGAATCCTGAGATTCCGCACTTCCTTCGGAAGGGAAGTAAAGCCGCTGGTTCCGTGTAGTCGTTTACCGGCTGCACGTTAAAGAACCCTTGCGAGGCAAAATTTGCGGCCCCTATAACGCCGTCCTGAAATGCCCATGGCAGTTAAAAATGACGTTAATACCAAACAAACCAAACCAACCAACCATTCTCCATATGGGAAACTCATTGCTGCCGAGATGAAAAGTCCCACATAGGCGACCACAAAAGTTCTTGCCGTTTTTTATTTCCGGAAAACAAAATGATGTACACAAAAAGTAGCGTATCGCTAGTCCCTAATCCCCATTGACATCTAGCACGTTCTGCCAACGTTGATCAATCCCCTGGCTGTAAAACTTGCCGGTTTTGGACTCAAAGAAGTCCGTGAGTGCTTTTCGCAGGTGTGTATCATTGGTGTAGGATTTTCCACGAAGATGATTGTCCAGAGAATGGAAAAGGTGATAATCCTTTGGAGCAAGATTTAGTGACTAAGGTGGATGGCACAGCCAAGCTCTCTATGATTACCCTGGCCACCCGCGCCACATGTGGCAAGGCATTGTCACGAAGGAAGAGTACCCCTTTGCGATTCACCAATTCTGACTCCTTCTGCTGCAATGCCTGTTGCACACTTTCCAACTGCTGGGAGCACAGGTCCCCAGTGATGGTTTGGCCAGTTGATAGCAGCTCGTAGTGAACCATTTGGCGTCTAGTCCGCCGGACACACTAGACAACGGGGTTCATCAGAAATGGCAAATTCTCCCGACCTGAATTTCTGGAACCAATGCCTTGCGGTGCGTTCATTCACAGCATCATCCCCGAAAGCAAGACATTCAGCGACTTGATGCTGCTACTGACAAGCCCACCTTGAAGTCATAAAGCAAACAATATTTAACCATCTCCTTCGATACCTTCATTTCTCTTCATTTCTGCACGAGATGTGATTGATGTTAATATCCAACAGCCCTGTATATTTATACAGGTTAACCTTCCTGCTCCCCCTGACAGATTTTGGACGACACTATACACTCATTTGCATATTTTCTATCACTTCCTTATATGGCAACTAAAAACGGCAAGAACGTTTGTGGCTACTTAGTAAATAATTGAGACTATTTCAGTAACAATAGTTATTTGGTACAGGATTTACATTTATAAAGAATTCAGGATTTGGATGTAATTTTTCAACTAGGTTAGATCTTGATCCATTTGCTCAGTGATGTAATCTTCCGTAATTGCTGATAGTAAGGAGGCTCGGTTATCAGTGGAATAATTGTGTTGAATCTTGAGAGCCTAACTGTTGTATTGGTGATGGCAGATCGTTCCATAAACAGATAACATTTTAGGAAAATGGGTGGAATGGTATTTTTAGCGACGAGTAACTCGATAATCAGTGCTATTAATATAGCATTCTTTTATGAATTCAGCAGGATGACCTTTTAGATATAAAACATTAGATAGTTCTGTGTTGAGTCCAATTGCGGCGTATGTTAGGTAGTGTTGGGAGTAGATAAAAGCTGCCTTTTATGATGGAGATTAATGATTATGATATCAGTTTGACTATTGAATTGTAAACGTGAGTCAAAAATGAAGCCTAATATTTTTATTGATGAGGGTCTAGGTTGAATTTTGACGTAGAACTACGTCTATCAGGGTGCAGCCGAGGAAAAATTCAGACGTGGTTTATCGTTCAAAAAGTGATGTACAGTCGGGTGCAAAAAGAT
>JAHWFO010028388.1:0-15646 GCA_023313115.1 Rhysida immarginata | reverse complement strand
ATCATTACAGGATGTCTAAAATGGCGGAAGGCTTGCACACGGCGAAGTAAGACGTCGTATTCTGATGTTGTGATTATCGTGACTCAGCATTGATGAAATATCAGTAATCGAACATATTCGATATTGTGGATTTTCTAGGGATGTAATTTTTCAATCGATCGAAAGGCTCAGTCGTTATATAAATGGAAGAGCAAATCGGCGAACTTGTTCAGTCGCTTCCCCCCCTCCCGACCTAAAGGTATTGAGTTTCGAATAAATTTCTCTCCATCAAATGCTTCTGTATCAGCATTTGATATTTTCATAAAAATAATTTCTATTTTTTAGCCCTTGATATTTCTAGAAAGAGTGCTTTTATTATTTTTTTTCGTACTCAGCAACTATAATTCCGAAGAAGTAAATTGTTGCTTTCGCTTTCGAATTTTGTCCATTTTCCTTACTTCCGCTGTAGTCGGGATTCTTATTGGCTGTTTTCAAGCAGACGAAGACGTCATTTCCGTACTCTCGAAATCAGACTACTATTTTCTCGTCGTTATGTTTAAGAAGACTAACGACGCGTATTGTGAATTGCATTTAAGACAAATCGTAAAATTGCAAAATTTACCGACATCGTTACTGTACGACGTCGTTAATAACGACATTTTTGTGAATCCGGGCCTACAGTCGCTGAAATGTCGCAGAATTCCGATGAAGCGATGAAGTCGCAGTGGCGCACAATCGTCGCTATAAACATAGCTGTGATTTCGATGCAAACACTTTTATAACGTAGCTTGCAGGATAAACAATTGATAGAGCACTCACAACATATTCGACACAAGGATATAATGCCTTATCTTGGCTCTTCTCTTAAAAGCACTATAATCGTGGTAACAATATATTCTTAGCTTAGCATAGCATTAATCAACACACATCATCAACACATTTAGAAAGGGCTGTAACAAATATATATCTATCGGTAGATGCACTCACACACACTCACCAATATAAGGTCGACAAGTCAAACCTCAGAACAAGTCTGGGAAAATGGCCTCACAGCTTACGCTGCCCAGCAGCTGGATTCGAACCCGCGGTTATTCGTTTCCAGCGCGGCACCATACCCGGTTGGCCACCCGGGCAGGCTAAGATCGACAAGTCGTATGCTTAAGGTAACACTTCCAATTGGCTCAGTACACGAACCTTACAAAGAACCACACACATATATAGTTGCCAATAAACACAGAAAGGGCAGATGTCGAACCTCTTTCACCAAGATCACAGGCGAGGCGCTGCACTCGCTCCTTGCAGATTCCAAACGTCTAGCTGCGAAGCTTGCAGATTCCAAACGCACTGATGATAAAAGGAAAGATATTCAGTAAGCACACACATAATGGTAGACAGCTTCACTAACAAAGCATGAAACACCAACGCGCTGACTACTTCGTACAAGAGAAGAAATGGTTCTGCTGCGATGATCCATAAATGTATGAACGGGCACAAATTCTCGTTGCACACCAATAAACGCATTAAAATACACGGAACGATACCATATGCCTAGGAAACAATCCGCCTAGGCCACTCGCTAAATATACGCCCAGTGACCACGGATAGATTCCGATTACTGACAGGCTTTCGTTCAGATCGATGGCGTCTTGCTGGAACGCCGCTTGAAAAAGTTCCTCTTGCAAAGACAATACCGTTGCCTCAATTACGGTAACATTAAAGTAAGTATTATTGTGCACTATTGCGTTAAAGTGAATAATGTTCAAAGTCTAGCCACCTCACGAAGATTTATTCGCTCTCCGACGACAGGGAACTCTCCATTTGCTGCCGCACGTGAAACAGCGGTTAAGGGTAGCTCGTTGAGTTTTTCCTGGCTCGTCGTTAACGTGGCTTCTTTCTCGCTCTCCTCAATAATTTGCTCGATAGCTTTGAAGAGCAAATTTTGCCATGGCTCGCCGCAGACTTGCTGAGAGTTTTGTAGGCCGTCTCCGTAGACGTTACTGCGAAGATAAGAGATGCCTCGCTCGCCGCCCTCTGTCGCCGTTTCGTCGGGCTCCTCTCCGTAGGAAAACGACTCGCTCGCTACACTTCTGTAGGGGGAAAACTCATCTCTATTTATCGCGTGCCAACGCTCTCTTTTCTCACGGCGTTTTGACGGGGAATCGGAATGTTTTAAATTGTCCCGAACGAACATTTCCGTCCTTCCAGCTCGCTGCCATGACACTTTCTCTCTCCTTCCTTCTCCGTTTCCACGTGCTACTTTCGGAGCGGCTCTCCAAAACTGACGTCCTCTGGCCGCGTCATCAGCTCCTTTCGGTTTCGCGGAGCGCTGATTCTGCTGAGATCCACGTGATACATAGTCTGAAAAGTACCTTTTAGCGATTTTTTACGGACATGGGACCGAGCGCAATGAATTTCTGGTGCTCAAAAACTCCTGTATACAAATTTTCGTTAAAATCGTTAGAACCATTTTTCAGAACCCGAATATATATGCCACGAGTCACACTACCCACTGGATCTTGGTGAATGTCCTCAAGAAAAGTAGAACTTAACGTGAGGTGACGAATATGTGCCAGAGCAACACATTCAAAAAGAATATGATGGGCTGTTTCGTCCACCAAATTACATTTTGAACATAGTGGTTTTTCCCCAAGGATCCCTATTCTGTATAAATGTTTTCGTAGAAAGCCCATGGTAACCCGTAGGCGTTTATTCCTGCTAAGTTGTGGAATACTAGTTGCTAGACTCTGAGAAGGTGTCTTAATCATGAGTCTGGCATGTCTCTGATCATTGGTCTGTTCCCACCTTTTCACCATCTCTTGATAAGAGACCATTTATCCCACTAATTGCAGTTTGTTTAGAATTACCGCAGAAATCGCCGCTTCTTTAGGTCAGGACCTTGTTTTGCTAAGGTATCTGCGACCTCGTTTCTAACTATACCCATTATAAACTAACGCTATTTTGGAGAGCCAGGATCTGCAGGAGTTGACAACATTACAAGGTAATTTTAGAAGTTATCTTGGAAGATTTTTTGTCCCTAAGGGCCGCCTGACTGTTACTGAATATGAAGATTTTCCTACTAACGTAGAGTTTGTCTATACATATCTGTAGACAGTAAATAATATCTAACATCTCCGCCTGGAAGACCGTGACCCAACGACCGAGTCGACGAAAGCGAAGGGTTTTGGGATTGCCCAGTAAACAACCAGGCCAGAGTATCCATGATGTCGGGAGCCATCCATAAAACAAATGATGACGCCCTTAGGAAAATGTGACTCCCCCCTTTCCGCTCTACCACGGTCTATATTGATCTCGCTCGAGAGTTCAGGGAGGGTACGAGTTTCCATAACATCGGAAGGCATTTGTAAAATTTTACTGGTCATAACCCGGCTAATGATGGTATGAGATTTCACTCCAGGGAAGTCTATCCATAGCCCTTGATTGCCCAGACGATATTAACTTTTCCTAGCGACTCCTTTGATACAATATCCAATGGAGCTAGAGAAAGAATTACTTCCATGGCCCTGGTTGGTGGTTGAAACAGCGCATCGTGATACCCAAGCAGGCCAACCTTTGAAGGGAGGTCAGACTGGCCTTAAAGGTAGAACTGCTCAATCTTACACCACCAAACCAGAGCACAATACGGTAGAACTAGTATAATAGCTGTAACAGTATAGTCTAAATAGTATGCCATTTTAGGGGTAAGACCCCAAGATTTACCTATGACGCGGCGACATCGATTGAGTGCCATTTTAACCTGATTTATTCTTTTATCAAAATGTTGATTCCAGGTCAATTTACTATCAACGATGACCTCTAAGTGTTTGACCTCCTTCTTAACAATGATCTTTCCACCAAACAGAGTTGGTGTTCGATCAAAAGGAAGAATTTCTTTACGATAAGTAAAAGGTACAATAGTGGTCTTCAAAGGATTAACCCTTAAATTCCGCTCAAAGCACCATGTTTGAACCTCATACAAAGCAGATTACATCAGGTCCAATAAGGTAAGTTTATCAATTCCAATGTCATCCGCATAACCTTAGGCATATTATGCCATGAGTGTTTAACTTAGAAATGAGGTCGTCCACCACCAGGTTCCAAAGCAGGCGGGAGATACCACCCTGTGAACAGCCCCTGGAGTGTCGAACCTCAATTTCCTCTCCCAAAAATTGGGAGGCAATGATTCTGTCTTCCAAAACTGTTTGAATCCATTTACGATTGGTTTGGTTTGTTTTGGTATTAACGTCCTTTTCAACTGCCATGGTCATTTCAGGACGGCGTTATAGGGGCCGCAAATTTTGCCTCGCAAGGGTTCTTTAACGTGCAGCCGGCAAACGACTACACGGGACCAACGGCTTTACTTCCCTTCCGAAGGAAGTGCGTGATCTCAGGATTTCCCCCTGAAAAATCCTCGTCGTCCTCGGCCAGGATCGAACCCGCGTACTCGGGCATCAGAGGCGATCACGCAAACCACTGAGCCACCGAGGCCGATGAATCCATTTACGAAACAGCGGAGCAATTGCTTTGAACTTAACGCATTGGCAAATGAAGTATAAGAGGTATTGTCGAAAGCTCCCTCAGTATCGAGAAAAGCTGCATGTGCAAATTACCTGTACTCAAGTTCTAAGGCGAGATTCCGGAATAGGTACAATAGCACGTGCACCAATGGTACCATTACGATACCCGCCTAAAATATTCAATGCTAACATATGGCATGTAATATATCAAATATCTCGTAATGAAGTGTCATGAATGAATATAGCGTGTAATTAAAGATAGTAAAAATGGTTCAGTAATAATGAGCATAAAATGATGATGGAGTGACCGGACATAAATAAGGCAGCGTCTGTAGAGGAGGCAAAGGAGTCAGACGTGTCTCCCTTGAGCGCCCTATCAAACGTCCACACGAAAAAAATTTATGTGTTCTATGGCAGATAGTAGAAACTAGTTTAGGAGCACAAATTATATTGTACCATATACCATTTAAATCTTTTAATGCAAAGACATGGCATGTGATATATCAAACAACTCGTAACAATGTGTCATGCATGAATATAACGAGTAATCAACGATACTGGAAATTGGTTAGTAATACGTATTCTACGGTACCATATGGTCCCATCAGAAACATTCAATGCAAGGACATGGCATGGAATATATTAAACAACTCGTAACGAAGTGTCATGCATGAATATAACGTGTAATTAATGATAGTAGAAATCGGTTTATTAGTACGTGTTCTAATGGTATCTTTAATGGTACCATTGGAAGGTGTTCTAATGGAGTGTAGGGCAAAAGCCCCTTCGGACAAAGATCCCTTGGACCAAAGCCCCTCTGAAAAAAACCCCTTAGACCAAAGCCCCTCCGAACAAAAGCCCCTATGGACAATAACCTCTCTGAACACTTTTGCCTTTGAATGAAGTCCCAAATGGCATGCAAGAGAAAACATGCCTCATGTACCAGGAATAGAAGAGCTTGTAAACTATTTTGACAGCATTTATGTTTCTGGAACAAATCGACGCGTCCAGCCATCAATGTTCAAGATGAGACAATCCAACAAGTGCGCATCAGAAGAATTCCTCATATGTTTCCACCTGAGTTATGGTATGTTCATAAACCAACAAAAAATGGCGAACATCGTACAAACAACTTGTGTGAAAGTTGGAATATTTCATTTCATGAACTTGTGGGACAAGACCATCCTACCGTTTGGAAAGCGATTCTAAATATCAGAAAAGATCAGGCCCTTGTTACCACAGCTATAACTAACGTATCACATGGAATTCCACCTACAAAAAGAGTGAAACGTACTACTATTGATCACCAAAATCGCTTGAAAAAATTATACATTGATTATGCAGACAAGAAGAAGAAGAAGAATTTCTACGTGGCATTGCTTAAAATATTAGATTGTAAAATAATGATTATGTAAACTGCTTTTTCAAATTCGGAAAATAAAGCGCATGTCAAACATCTCATCATCTCATGTTTTATTTCTAGAAGGGCTTTTCTCCAAGGTGGGTTTTTTCCGGAGGGTTTATATTCCGGAAGGGCTTTTATCCTACCGGCTTTTGTCCGAGGGGCTAATTTCCAGAGGGGCTTTTGGCCGGACCCCGTTCTAATGGTACCATTACTGTATCATTCGGTTTTTCAATGCTAAGATTTGCCTTGTAATATACTTAACGCCTAACGAGTTTTTAGGAGATTAACTGCTTTCCACAGCAGATTGCGGTTAGGTCTAACAACATCAATAGCTAACATCTGTTAGACATAGCTATTATTGTCAATAGCTAATTGCTAGAAGCTAATCGCTTGCGTCAACAGTAGATAATTACGTAAAAAAGCTTTAGCAATGGAAAATGAAAAAATAATAGATGCTTACACAGAATACTTCAAGAATTGACGTTCACTTCGTTTAATACGAGGGTTGGGGTATAAGTCATGGCAACTATATTTTTGGGAGAATTCGACCGTGGGTGGAAAATGCGAAATATATAGATGAAAGAACAAGGAATGGAGGCAATGTACGGACATTTAGCAACACGGAAATATTTTGCTCTTCATGTTTATTAAGGTAGTTGATATAACATTACAACTTTCATGTTCCGGAATCATTACAGCACACATATCCGTTCTAAAGGGCCTCAAAGTAGTCCCCTGAACGTTCACAGTACGCTGCCAACGATGTGACAGGCGCCCATATCATCTGCTTCACCATTTCTCTCACCATGTGGAAATCTGGTCATCTCCTGTTGCATAGTATTTGCAATGTCCATTCGTGTCCGAAGCTGTCTAACACGTAATGGTTCCTTATCGTCTGTATAAGATCAAAATCACATGGAGAAAAGTCCGGAGAGTATAGTGGGTGCTCCAATTCTTACCAAAGCCAGCGGAGACCGGCTATATTGATATACGAGCGTTGTTCAACTCGGGTTACATCCATCCTGCACGGCGGTTGACTAAGAACTGATTTAACATTGTTCTCTATGCAACAAAAGGAAATCACAGAGCCATCTGGTGTTGTGGAAATATACTATGAATGAACGGTTTCCTCGAGACATATGACCTTTTGTGATACCATCCTTTAGCTATGAGAAAAAAAAATAGTTGCCATGACTTATGCCCCAACCCTCGTATTATATAGAATGCCTAGAAAGAAAAGAACTTTTATTTGTTCGAATATATAAAGGAACACTATACATTCCATTTAAGGGAGGCCCGTAGGGAAAAGGGCTGTAACTTCTATTCAAAATGACGTAGCTCCAATTTTCAAACGTAGGTATATAGTGGACATTTCGAGCTATCTTTTGGTGCACTATTTTTATGGAATACTATAATGATTTGGGTTCATATGAAATTTAAATTTTTTTGCATTCGGTCCGAATTACACAACGGGTAGTTTAAGTTGAACCAGGTGGTCCAATTACAACAATAGGCTGAGTAATAGCATAAACTTTGTTTTAACTTATGTGTTTATCAGTGCACTGTGAAAAATACAAATGATCAGCAACCCTATGGAACCTATTAGATGGGATGAGCTTATATCTTAATTAAATAACGTGTGGGTTAAGCTTATATAAAGTCAAAAATATAAAGTTAAAAAGTTAGATATGTCAAAAAAACGTCATAATGTTCGGCTTGTAAATCGACCCTGGTATAATTTACACTAATTATATAAGGTCCAAATTACACAACACGCCAACAATTCTAAAATCAAAAATGGCGACCAACCTTCAAACCCTTTCTAACTAAAACCATGCCTATTAACAAGTACATAGACCCCTTTTCTTTAACCCATCCCTGATACATACTAGCACTGACACTTATAGTTACATACACGATTACTACTTACCTCAAAGTAACACGAGACCGTTCCAAAAGAGAAAATTTCACCAATAACTCACGCAATACAAGCCGTGTTGTTCATACGCTTCTAGGTAAGGGTTATGATTATTTTTTAATCAGGAGAGTGGCGTCATCTAACGTGCAATTGTGCAAAATATGGCTGGTTTGATTTACACAATGGTCCAAATTACACGGGTCTCATATAACCTTTTGGTTCTTCAATTTTATTCGTTTAAATTCTCTTTTTACGTTTGTTTAATTATTTAGGAATTTATAATTCAGTTTTCTGATTTACATAGTTTTATTTCAAGTGTTTTAAAATGCAGGTTAGTTCTAAGCAGCGTTGCCAGCGGAAGTGTTGCCGGAAATAAATTTTTCCACCCAGATTCTGGGTTTTTGTTTTCGTCACGTGCTATCTCTAATACTATGCTCAGGTATCATAATCTGGGTTTTTCTGGGTTTTTATTTTCTCATCAGATATCGCTGGATAGGAAAAACCCTAGATTTGGGTGGAAAATCCAGGTCTGGCATCCGTGGCTGATGTCTCGATGCTGTAACTCGAAAAAGTGCTCCTTTTATCCGTCATGGCGGTAAAACATTCTTTTTTATTTACATTTGGAGAGCCAACCTTCTCCTCAAATTTAATAGGAAGCTAGATTAAAGAAAGCAGAACTAAGATATTTAATGTTTAGTGAATTCTGTTCTTACGAGAAATTTTCTCATTAACCGACGAACTACGACTTTCCGGGAAAATAATGACCGCCGAGATGGGATTGCAAAACGCTTTTCGCTTTTCAAAGCATTTTTTTTATTGTAGCGACGATGTGTATGGGCGATATATAATAATAGTGTGTGAAATAATCATCTCACCTAATCAAAGTGTGTAAAAAAATCATCGAATTCAGCCATGAAAATTTGATCATTTATACCACAACAGAGTCTGTTCTGTTCAGTCGGACCTTAACAATTACCTACGATTTTCAGAAAGATTTCAATGTTGATTTCTTAAAAGAAAAATCAAAATCTTTAATTGATTTTATATGATAATGGTTAAGGCAGCACATCATTATACATAAACCATGATGCATAAAACGACACCAAAAAGCGTTATGTTAAAAACCACATCGGATTAATTGTTGAATGACCCAAATGAGTGTACAACAAAGTATGGAACTACAATTGAAGGAGATTATTTTTAAAATTTAGAGAGATTTGAATCAAAACTATTTATCTTGTATTTTAGTTATCACAAGCCCGTTGCTTCTTTCTTAGATTTTAATAATAATGAAAAAATTGATTTACAAAATCAACAACAAATTCACCATTTGTTTTTTGGAGAGTACCAATTAAAATTGGACTTCCTCTCTTTAGAAATTTCCGCTTGTTTCACTTGAGTCTAGCTCCTTCTTCAGTCTTTTGGACTGATTCACAGAGCTTTCTCCACGAAAATCGTTTAACCGTTCTAACAACTTTATTGTACTCAGCGAGGGCAATCTTATAGCTATGCCAATCGTTGGTCTTTTTAGCCTTCCTAAAACGCTTCCTAGCTATTCATCTACGCTGAGAAAGATCCTGATTCCACCTACACAATTGGATCTACTTTTCTTCCTCAGCAAGGGACAATTATTGTGATACGATTGAACCAACACTTGTTAAAATCCATTCGCACACAATTCCAGGTCAAACGCATCAAGAATTTTAATCGGAAGACCTGAAATCGCGGAACAAACATCCTCACGAAATTAGTCCAGTTCGTCCTCTGAGGATCCCTAAAGGTCCTATCCCAGTCCTCATCAGCAAGAAGAGAGAAATGTATATGTTGGTGGTCAGCCAAGGATAGTTTCTCATCAACATACCATTTCCTAATTCATTTACACATACTGGAGCAGCCAATTGTGATATCCATTACTTCCCTTCTTATTGCAGTAATCTAGGTTTATTACCTAGATTAAAAAATTCCCAGCTTTTTCTAAGATGAAGTCAAATAAAAACTTACCTCTCAGATTGGTGTTGGAACTCCCCCACATAATGTGTGAGCATTTGCGTCACAACCGAAAACGAGTTCCACGTTGTGGGGTGATCGAAGTTTCCCATATTCTTCTAAAGTCGTCGTTTATGGGTGTAATCTCCTCGAATGGAAGATAACCTGAGACAAAAATAATGTCCTGGTTCTTCCCATCCATTCGAAGGGTGATTTTTGCTACGGCCAAGTCCCTAGAACATAATTAGTACATAGGCAGTGCATTATTATTATTTTTAATTAATTAACAACCACCGGGAGATGAGCATAAAATATCATAGATGAGCTTACCTCCTCACTTGGTCAAACCTCTAATTCCACCTTTGGAAATACAAGGTTCTTGAATTAGAGCAATGTGAATGCCCTCAGCCAGAAAAGTTTCACTGAGGTTGGCTACCGCCAGTTTTTTATGCTGCAAATTTGCTTGAATGCATCTCAGCATCTGGCGGTAAAGATGTGGGGGGCTTTCCCTCTAACCTTAGCTTGGACCATGTATAGAAACCATTGTCTTTCTCGCAGAATCCTTGCTTCCAGTTGGGGGATACCAAACACAATGGTTACTATATGATCCTCAAATTTGAGGTTCAGGATGCCCCATTGTGTTGAAGTCAAATCCTTGTTTTGGATATCAATCCTTTTCAGTATTCCTTTTCCAGAGTATTTACTGAAAAGTTCTGGGCGTTTTAAGATTATCTTGGTGATTTTGACGAGCATTCTCGCCGCACCCATCAAGAGAGTCTCTCCCTCCCAGGGACTAATCTTCCTGATTGATGTAATCAGTTAGTCACCAGCAGCTTCGTCCGCACAGAGCAAAAAAATGCTCCACTTCCAAGCGACAGTACTTAAATTGGGGCCCTGTGCCCAAAGGCATGCCCCCCCATAAAAATCATAAGCTGCTCCTGGAAAGCTTCCAACTGCTGCTCAGTGAACTGTTTGTCTGGATAGCCATCCAAGAAAACTGCCATTTTTATAGTTGTTAAAGACTTATGAAAATTTCCAGATTTGGGTTTCTTCGTAAGCTCTTTGCCATCTGAAGAAGGAGTGTTACCCTCAGACCTGCGTGTTTTGGTCGAGGTTTGCACCTTCTTAACAGTGGGCAGTGGGCCGACCCTAGGTTTTTCAACCTTGGTGCCCTTTGCTGTTTTCTTCCTGAATCTACGGCATCTAGTCGGTCTAGGAGTAAGTTTTGAAACAGTCTTGTCACTATCCTCACCGGAGGCAGCACCCTGTGAAACATGCGGCGCTTCAGGTCCAGAAGCAGCATACTGGTTGGATTCAACAGTGGGCACTTCTGCCATGTTGATGTCAACTGAGGGTTGCTGGTCCCCCGCAGGATCACCAAATAAAGTAGGTTTTTTTTATCGTCCATACAATGGAGTAGTAAAAACAGGAATGACGGTCCATCCCGGGGGTGCCTGCATACCGGGATAAGGCTAGATACTCCTGAACGTCGCCAGGTAGACAGGAAGCTCCTGAATGTCGCAAGAGACACTTGCCATCCATCCTTCAGCACGGGTCGCATAACACCTTGGGTTCGGGAGTTGGTCTGCGTCCCCTTGATATTCGGTTGATGTTCTGAGTTATACAACCGCGGATATTCGGCTATCCGCCACCTGCTGACGCACCTAATAGCCGCTCAAGCCGATGCGTATAAGATATAAACTGAATTGTAAAATGGATAAAATATTTTATAATAATTGAAAAAAAGGAATGAAAGTGTCACGTGTCAGTGGAAGGTAAGGTGATAAACAGAAGTAAGGATACACAATTTGCAACAAATAATAAAATTTATTCGACTAGAATAGCAAATATCTTACACTTCGACCCGAAGTGGAAAAGCAATGAAATATATGCTTATAACATCAGACCTAAGGGTCGGCAAAAACTCTCTGCAAATAGCTAACACACTAAAAGAGTTCCAAGTCGGTTAAGCCCCTGGTTGGGGAAACAGCATATAGAGCACAACACAGTATTTCAAGGAGTCACGGGCAAGCGGTCGGAAACGTAGCGACCCATGCCTGCATAAAACTCGCACAGCCAAATAACGTAATTAAGCAGCACTTAAACGTGGGCAAGATTGAACGTAGTCAGAAATACTGTGAACACTAATTACACATGAAACCACCGGAAACTACTTGCCGCACCAGAACGATATGCACAGTCCTTAATTACAGTTTTATTCTTGAGGCGCACCGACGATAACGCAGTGAAAATTTAACTAATAGTAGTTTAATTGAAAAGTACGAACAGGGTTATCTTTGAAGTGCACGGGCGTTCCCTCAGAGAAATGCAATCCTCCGTAATATTATTTAGAAGTTCATTGAAATTTAATTAAAGAGTCGTTAGCCAAACTGCGGTAAGTTAAATAAAGCAGGTGACGCGAAATGCCACAAAGTTCAGTTCAGAAACAAAGTGTTAGCTTACCCTGCTAATCGCCTTTCGATATTGCCGTTAGTTGAACGCTAATAATCGCTGAATCGGTCCTTCAATCCAGCCGAGATCATCCACGACAAATCCATGAAATCCGAACGGGAAAATTCCGAATGATGGCGCAATAGCCATGGAAATCCTCTGCGTTTCCTTGCACCGTAGAAAATTTCCCTCGTGGAAAAAAACTGAAGTGCACTAAATGTTCATAGTGCAAATAATGAATGCAGAAACCTATAGCCATCGATATGCGGGAACTGAGATGTTCGAATGCAGAAACCTCCTTCCTCGCTCCGAAGACGTAATTTCGTTAATCTTAACTGTCCTTTCAATTCGTTTTCTCGTTCCATCTTGATCGATGGCGTGCCCAGATTCTGAAGATTTTTCCGGAAACGGAATCGTCGAATCTCTTAAGACTTCCGCCCCGCTTCCGCGCACGGGCGTTTCCATTCTCTCGCCTCGGGTTGATCGCGTCGGCTGGCTTCGCTCTCTCCCGAGACGCCCGAGCATCCTCATTTGATATCACGGCCGTTTTCGTTGGGTAAACGTATCTCGTCATATGATGCTTGAAAACGGACCGTGACAGAAAGACCATTTTATCGCTCTAAAGTGAAGTACATTTTATCGCTCTAATTTCTATAGTTAAAGCAAGTGGTTTGCGTTGATCGCCATCCCTAAGAATTCCTCGAATGTAGTAAAAAATTTAAATAAAACTCCATTTGGGTTTCTTTTCCAATTATTTTTACAGTATAATACACGGCAATATGCGGAGCTATAAACTGGCTTTTCCATTCCATATTTTTTCAACTTCAGACATACTTCGACAAGTAGAAAAATTGTAAGCTGTAAGCGTAACGACGAGCATTTGAACGAAGGGTGATGCGTAGCCATAGATCATAGAGTAAGTAAGAATGCTTAGTTTCTCTAGGATGCGCAGCAGTCCTGGGCATTACAGTTTTTCAGGCAGAGTCGCCCCCCTATTCTCTATGAGAATAAGGTGGGAAGGGGGGTTATTTGGCCAGAAGTGATATAAATGCCTTACTTTGCATGGGTATTTTGATATCATTGGATGAGAGCGAACGCATGACGAAAGAAACCTCCATCATCAGGAACCAAAGCATGGCAAATATGTTAACAACAGTCTTGTGACAGTGATACTTGATGACTCGTTCGCTCTTTCACAATTCTCATCCTTTATATTATTTTTTAATTAAATAAAAGTAAAATACCAATATAATTTTTATAAAATATTCTTACGTTTTAATAAGAACACAGAGACAAGGACGATAACATATTTCTCGTTAACATTCCTCGTTAAGATTTGAAATTGAGTTGGCCTGACTGTTAACAGTTACTACAAGGTGATTATAATTAAAGTCCCTTTGTAAAAATGCTATAAAAAAACAACCATGAGTCCGAATGACTTCAAATTTGGACTGAGCATTCTTGAAGAAGGGGCATTTGATATGGGATAAGAAAAAAATAGTTCCAAAATTTATCACTAGATGGCGCTGTAAGCGGCATAACGGAAGCGGATTCAGCTAGAAGTGACATTTTGAATTGAAATACGACGGCTTTGGCATGAGTTGTTTATGGCATGATGTTTTTACATTAAAGTTGGTCAAGGAATGCAATTGACACTAAAACAAGTTAAACATGATTTTTTTTTTATTATACAGTACAGTATTAGCAAAAAATCAACTGTACCGGTCAATGAACATGATTGCTTCGGGTTTGATGATGGAAAACATGACTTTCAAGTCATTTAACAGTTGTGGCACTGTTAGTGCAAAGCCCATCCACCACGGCAAGGTCGTACCACATCGGATGGGAAAAATCGGTTTTTAATTGTCCTTGGGCCAAAAACCGCATAAAAAGCAACAATGGAAACGCCTATTAATTATCTCGGGACTTGCGCAAGACATGTTCAATATGCTGTCCACCATTTTCCTCCACAAGTTTTAACCGATAAACAGCATGTTCCACAACAGACCGGAGTGTCTCCGGGGTCACGTTGTGAACGTGGTGCGTAATCCGAGCCTTCAATTCCGCTAAATTTGCAACTGGGCCACTGAACACATGATTTTTAAGGTAACCCCAGAGCCAGAAGTCACAAGGATTGAGGTCCGGTGATCTTGCAGGCCAGGCTCTCGGAAAATGACGGCTGATAATTCTATCATCTCCGAAATGTGTCTTCAGCAGTTGCTTCACTGGCTTTGCAATGTGCGGAGGAGCGCCATCTTGCATGAAAATTATTCTATCCACGCATGCATGCTGTTGAAGTGTTGGAATTACCTGGTTGCGTAAAAGACACGCATACCGTTGACCATTGACTGTACAGGTAACGGGACCCGCAGGACCCACTTCCTCGAAAAAAAATGGCCCTATAATCAATGATGCTGTCATCCCGCACCACACAGTTACCTTTGCAGAATGAAGCGGTATTGAAACACATGCGAAAGGATTTTCCGTTGCCCATATCCTGCAATTTTGTGTATTGACAACGCCGTGGAGATAAAAATGGGCTTCGTCTGTCCACAAGATGTTCCATGGCCATTCATTGTCCACTTCCATGCGAGCTAGAAATTCTAAAGCAAACGTGTGTCTAATTGGCAGGTCAGCAGGAAGTAACTCCTGAACATGGGTAATTTTATAGGGATAACAATGCAGGATATTGCGTAAAATTTTATTGACCGTGCTCACAGGCATGTCTAAAGTTCGGGCAATTCCCCGTGCACTGCACGTTTGCACACCACTGTTCGACCCTTCCTCTAATGCTTCAGCCACATCTTCTACTGACGTCAAAGCAACTGCTTTCCTCCCTCTGCCAGATTTCACTGCAAAAGAACCTGTCGCTTCGAATTTTTTAATCATACACCTCAGAGCCTTTGCAGACATCGGACCACATCCTTTTTTCATTCCCTTTAATACCCGAAATTTCTTTAAAGCTGCTATGGCAGAGTCGCCATTCTTGTAAAAGAGCTTCACAAGCAGAGCGCGATCCTTCATTGACAGACCCATGGCAAGCTGCTGAGATACAAATATGACGAGAACGCCATGAGGCCTGCGTTTTTATAACACATGCAATGTTTCATGCGCATGCGTATCTTTCAATTTGCATAGTACAAATCCTCCTAGGCATAATATGCCGCTTACAGCGCCATCTAGTGATAAATTTTGGAACTATTTTTTTTCTTATCCATATCAAATGCCCCTTCTTCAAGAATGCTCAGTCCAAATTTGAAGTCATTCGGACTCATGGTTGTTTTTTTATAGCATTTTTACAAAGGGACTTTAATTATAATCACCTTGTAGATCAACCTTTCGTTGACCTGACCATTAGCAGAGATAACAAGTCAGGCAACCGAAATGCCCAGG
>JAHWFO010028386.1:0-10681 GCA_023313115.1 Rhysida immarginata | reverse complement strand
CAGTTGAAAAAGACGTTAATACCAAACAAACCAAACCAACTAACCAAGCAAGATGTTTGATATAGTACATGCAATATTTTAGAATTGAAAGTTCCAATAAACCATAATGGTTCCACTAAACCAGGTGCCTTTGATCCAATTTCGACTACCATTAACTTTACACATCATTCATGACACATCATTCCAAGTTGTTGATATACAGGGTGGGGAACATAACTTCCTGATTTCAAAACCCAATAAAACCTATTTTGTTTTATATATTTTATTTATAATTTAAGTACATATTTAAAGTTTTGCTTTAGACAGTCTTGAAAATCATATGAGGTAGATGACGCTCTCCCTGGTCCATACACTGAATAAGCAGATTTTTGGCGCTGCTCATTGCGTGGGGTATTCGGCAATTTCTGCCCGGTTGTTGGCGTTCAGGTCTTGCAGGGTCCTTGGACGGTTAACATAACCGCGGCGTTTAAAAAAAACACCATAAAAACCGCAAGGGGTCAAATAGGGGGAGCGTGTTGGCCATTCCAAATCGCCCCTTAATGAGATGAGGTACTCCGGGAAGTGTTCCATCAAAATAGCCATTGATGCCTTTGAAGTGTGAGCCGTTGCTACGTCCTGTTGGAACCAATTGACCCCTAAGTTCAATTCATGAAGTCGTGGAAAAAATTTCCTCCAACATGTTCACTTACTGTTCTGAATTCACTGTCAATGTTACCTCATTTTCTTCGACAAACCAGGACCATTAACCCCAGCTGAGGAAATTGCACACACCACTGTGACTTTAGATAAATCCTAAATAGTAACCCCTATTTTAATCTTATATTCAGATTGTACACAGTTTTCAAGAAATGTTTTATTCTCGGTGTTTTTTCAATTGATTCAACCCTTTAGGAGATAGAGGCCCTGAAAGTGTAGAACTTTTAAAGTTTTGAACCCAATTTTATCGATGAAGTCAAAGAGATAGAGAGTGTGTCTTACAAACATTCCTATTCTAATTTTTCATGTGTTTAAGAATCCGAAGTCAGAATTTCAAAAATACAATATTTATCAATAAATACTCACAGACTCTGCCTCCATAGGACTGCTGCCCCCAAGACTTTGCTTGTGCACTAAAAATTTTGAATTTCTGAAATTTGATTTCGCATTCTTAAAGACCTTCAAAAAGTTGAATAGGAATGTCTTTATCTCTTCAAAAAGACCCACTCTTTATCTCTTTGTCTTCATTGATAAAATTGGGTTCAAAACTTTAAAAGTTCCAATACGCTTACAATCGCAGAACGATTATACGCAATAGGAAAGTTCGGACCAAAAATCGATAACTTTTTTGTTACTAAAGAAAGAGTGTTAAAATTTTGCACAAACATAAAATAGTGTATGACGCTTCTAATGAATTGCTTTTTATTAGAATTTTTCGTAATACAAAATTTTTAAAAAATAAATAAAAATCTACGAACTGGGTACTGCTCCAACCAGCCTTAAGGACTTGTAAATAGCGTTAATGCTTCCATGTCCACAGTGACGCAATTGGTTGGCACGTCTGCACGGTGAGCAGAAGGTTCTTGGTTCGAACCCAGGCTGTGGAATTTTCTCTCCTATTTTCATCAATAATAAGTGTTCTAATTCACTCCCTCTGGCATGAATGCAGGCTTCACAACGTCGCCGCATGGACTGACGTAAAAAGTTCAAAAGTTCCTGGTTCTTCGCCAATCTGGTCCGCAGCTATGGCGTTTCCGGCTACCAGCTCTTCATCTGATCCCACTGGTGCCTCGTATACCAATGTCTTTAAGTGTCTCCGCAGATCCAAACAACTCTTTCGTGCAGGTAGGATTTCAACTTTTTTATCTCAAAAACAATGTCCCAGAGAAAAAAATGAAAGAAGTAAATGTTGCTTAGATTTTATCCCATTATCACCTAGAAGCCGAGAGAAATATACCTGCCGAATTTCAAGAGTGTAGGCTTCATAGTTCTGGAGATTTCGTAATGAATGAATGAATGAATGAGTGACTGTATACATTTTCGCTCTTTCTTTTATATAATAGTATTTTCCCGCTGCAAAAATCCTCGTCGTCCTCGGCCGGGATCAAAGCCACATCTACGGGCATCAGAGCAACACCACCTAGACAGAAGGCCTGATAACGGAAACGTCATACACTGTTACATCTTCATTAGTCGACCATTGTTAATCCTATTTCTACCAATAATAAACCCTAAATATGGTCGACTAATGATGATGTAACAATGTATGACGTTTCCGTTATCAGGCCTTCTGTCTAGGAGGTGTTGATCTAAGGAGATCACGCAACCACTGAGCCATCGAGGCCAATAAGGAAAAGTAAAGTTGTCTGCTAGACAGAGAGTAATGCCCACGCAAATGGCCAGAGAGCGCCAGTGAAAAAATATCACGCTTTAAACAATGGAGTTTCCCATCCTGTATTTCTTCATCCATACATTGGGCGAGGTCATAGCCAAAGTAATTTTTTATGCCCTATTGTTGCAGAAACTTTACTCTGCATTGTAGGACATGACATACATTGGGCGAGGTCAAAAATGCAAATACCGAGTTGGGTTGGTGAAGCAATGATTATTGCTCGATTGTTAACGTATTGTTGACTGTCGTAGCAACAATGGCTTTCTTCACTAACTCAACTCGGTGTTAGCATTTTTGACCTCGCCCATTGTTGGTCCGCGCATATCGTAGGCTCATGTCAGACAGACAGATCAAGCAAAATATTATTTTTTACCCTTTCCCCTTTGGGCCAACCTGACACTCGGCACATGTAAACCTTACCCTGAACCTAACGAACATCTGGTGCAAGTATGAGCTCAAAAGGATAAGTGGTTCAAAAGTTTTGAGAACATTTACAGACGCACCCTGAATTTTTATATAGACCTTTCCATTGAAACCGAAACTGCAGTAACTGCGCAGAAGCAGGACAGCAAAAAACTTGCGTTTCTTACTTGAAATGTGCAAACACAATACTACACATCCGGAGAAAAACGGAAGTTTTTTTCGTTAGTCCAGTTTCGGTTTCAAGGAAAAGATAAACAAACTCTTTCGCCACCTCTTGAGTAAACAAACAAACATAAACCAAGATATATGATTTTACCCCTTCCCCCCTACTTTAGGGACATGTAAACCTTACTCTGGACCTAAGGAATATATGTTGAAAATATTAGCTCAATCGGATAAGTGGTTCAAAAGTTTTTAGAACATTTACAGACGCACCCTGAGCCTGAATTTTTATATATAAAGATATGCTTGACAGAACTGCTATAATATTGTTTTAGGATAATATTTTTTTGTCGCTAAAATGCCGCTTTAAGCTTAAGCAGTAGCATGTAATATTTCTTGTTGCAAATGGTTTTGATAGTTAAGTCAACCTATTTCAGAACTCGTTTAGTTGTTTTTGATTGAATTCTTTTTTTTTTAATTATTTATTTTTAATAAATTTTATTGTTGGTTTGGTTCATTGACTAAAACTGTAGGCCTGTGTTATTCTATTACTCAGCATTTTTCCACAAATTCCACTGCGTTTACTATTGCAACGTGACATTAGGGCGAGTTTACATCTAAAGTATTAGGTTGCCAAGAAATTATTTAGGCTAGGAACGTCATTCGCGTGGAATTTTGGGATTGTTGAATATTTAGATGAACAAATGATTTTTTAAAGTCAATTTTTTATGATTTCTTATTCTATATCGATTATTAGCAAGTTTAGAACAAGTCCATTTGCAATAAAGAAGGATACTTTTTTTTAAATAAGGGCATTTATGATAAACATTTCAAATTATTATATCTTCTCTTCCCATGGGCCGACTGTGGTAAAACAAAGCCTACATGTTGCCACAAGCTTTTCCAAACTCAAGTATGTGGCGAGCGAAATAGGAGAATACAACCACAGCCAGGGCTGAATCAAAGTATTGTTTGATTTTCATTC
Organism: Rhysida immarginata; assembly: GCA_023313115.1. Taxonomy (NCBI): domain Eukaryota; kingdom Metazoa; phylum Arthropoda; class Chilopoda; order Scolopendromorpha; family Scolopendridae; genus Rhysida; species Rhysida immarginata. The sequence continues at coordinate 6,743 of JAHWFO010028386.1, read as the reverse complement.
TGTTCCTTCCTCTTTCGAAACCACATGCATTATTCTACACATATGTTAGAAGTCGGATAGAATCTCAGATTTAAGAAAACATAGAGAAAACATGTTTTCTTTAATCTGTTGTAGAACTGCTAGAAGGCCATAGTTAGAGAGCGCCATGTATTGGGAACATTTTAAAAGAATTCTTTTCGGTTTTTCAGTATTATTTTTACTGTATTAATTCTAAGCTTTTTTCATGTGTTCATTTTCACTGTATAATTCACGTTCAGTTATTGCAAAATTTTATCAAAAAGGAGTCCGAGGTCCGAGCAACGCCGGGTATCAGCTAGTTATTAATAATGTTAAATAAATAAAATTCAATATATAAATAAGTTGAAGTTTTTGTGATTATAAAATCCAATATTAACGGTGAGAAATGATTGTTGCTGAACTTGTAGAATTTTATAAAGGGTTAATGTTTTGGAATACTACAAGCTTCAGCAACAATCATTCCTCACCTTTAATTATGGATTTCATAACTACAAGAACCACAAGACTGACATTGGTGAAGCCAGTTATTTATTTATACTTATACTAGCAGACCCGGCAGTGCTCCGCTATTGCTACGAGGAGCGATTGATAAATAAGTTCTCCATGGCTGTAACATTTTTATTTGTTAACCGATTTTCAAAATTCTTTTTGTATCTTATACTCACATTTGTCCTCTGTGTAATGCACTATTCACTTTTTGACATAGTCCCCATTGCTTTCCAAGCATTGCGCCAACGCGTGACTAGTTGGGTGAACCCGTCGGAGAGGAATTCCGGAGTTGTTGTCGACACCAGGATTGAATGGCAGCGTTTACTTCGCCGTCAGAACCAACTCATGTCCCTTAAGGGGCTCTTTCTTTTTTGGGAAGTGGTGAAAGTCGCAATGTGCAAAGTCTTTCATTTTTGAACTGCAATTTTTCATCTTTGAACTGTAGACGCTGCAACACCTCTGGTGTGTGGTGATTCGTGTGCGGGCGGATGTTATCGTACTCCAGAAGAGGGTCCAAAGCTGCCATTCAATTCTGGTGTCGACAACAACTCCGGAATTCCTCTCCGACGGGTTCACCCAACTAGTCACGCGTTGGCGCAATGCGTGGAAAGGGATGGGGACTATGTCGAAAAGTGAATAGTGCAATACATAGAGGACAAATGTGAGTATAAGATATAAAAATAATTTTGAAACTCGGTTAACAAATATAAAAGTTACAGCCATGGAGACCTTATTTATCAATCGCCCCTCGTATATATGAGCACCTTTTAAAAAATCAACTTTATGAAGCGCCATCTTTTCACGTTTCTACGGACTGTACTAAGCTGAGCATACTCCAAAAACTTTAAATTAAGATATCTTTTTATTTTCGTAAGCATGTATGTTACCGCAAACTACGCTCAACTTAACTGTGAAAACCCCATGAAAATTCGTCAAGTGGTTTTGAAGAGTAGCGTCTTCAAACAGGCAAACAGAGAGGCAAAGCTTTTTAAAATGTTATTATTGTATTCCGTTTCACTCCTCTCCAATCACCGGCCATTTAGCTGAGTGAGTTTGACGCAGGGCCGGAGATGAAAGGTGGATAATAATGTTCACTTTTTCTGTATATTCACAATCAGAAATTGCAAAATTTCATCAAAAAAAGAGTCCGAGCAACGCCGGGTATATCAGTTACTTAATATTAAATCGAAAAATGGTCCTGGATACTTTAAATAAATTTTAAATCAAATAACAAAATCAATATTTTATGACCAGTGTAAAAATTAAGCTTTCAACATGCCAGTTTGTATGTTAATTTATGAAAACCAAAAAAGTCAGGAAAAAATCCGGAAAAAATAAAATACCGGAACATTAGATCCAGATAATTAAGAAATAAACCAAACAGGCATTTAATCTCGTCAATTGCCATCACCGTACCAAATTCCATTATTCTAGACCTATTTTTACTCGCGAAATACTGCATTGGAGTTAGACGTCAAAAATACAAAGCGGGGTGTCAATCTTTGGACTCTCCTGGCGTTCCGAAATATCCCCGAGAACCTTCCCTCCAACTTCGTTGCTTTATCTTTATTCCCCGCGAAGTTGCATCAAAATATCAGAAAATTTTGTGAAACACCCCCGAAAATCGATTTTTATCAGTTTTCGCACCCTTAAAATTCGAATATCGAAAATCGGGGAAACTACTTATTTGGAACGGTAGCTAGAAACCTTCCTGCAAAATTTCGAAGATCTGCGGTTATTGGGGGCGGAGCCAAGCGACCGAACGTGCAATTCCTTTCTGCTCCCCTAGGTGGGCAGGGGGTTCGAATTTCGAGAAACCTCGTCTTAGCACGCCCCTACGCTATCCGTTCTATGACCTCACCGAGTTTCGAGTTGGTGGCTTCAGTAGATTTTGCTGTGCGTTGATGAGTCAGTCAACCAGCTTCTTTATATACTGTATTGGTCGCCACGAAAAGCCCTTTTAGAAAATAAGATACATTGTATTCCCGCGCGAACGACTTCCAGTTACTGTTGATGCTGTTTCACGGAACAATCGCAAACGTTTTCATTAAACAAAGGAAACAACGACGTCACAATTTCTAAGGCTAGAAAAAATGCCATTCAGATAAAAAATAAAAGATACACTGCATTCCCGCGCGACAGACTTGCAGTCATTGTTAATGCTGCTTCACGCAACAATCGCAAAATTCTTCATTAAACAAAGCAAACGTCAAAGTTTTTTAAAGCTGGAAAAAATCCCATTCAGCTCCAGGTAAATTGAATTTTAAAATATAATCTACAATGGAAAGGAAAAAAGAATAAATAAATCCTTTCTTAGCGAGCACCTAGAGTCCAAGAGAAATATACTTGACAAATTTCAAGTTGTAGGCTTCATAGTTCTGAAGATTTCGTGATGAGTGAGTCAGTGAGTGGTATTTGGGTTTTATATATATAAATTGAATTTTATTTACTTCAAATTATTAATACGAGGGAGTTTGGTATTTTTTATTTTAATTTAATCTCTAAAAAACAATTAAATGAAAACATTAAAATCAGCAATTACGTAAATATACAGAAGAAAACGAGCCATTCCCTTACAGATATAATGAAAAAAACGGCTTCTCTGACAGCAGCGTCCTCTGTGAACTACACTCACATACCAAAAGTCATGGGACCTAATAACGTGTGGGACCTCCTCTAATCCGGCAAAGTGCCACAGTGCGACGTCGCATTGATTCCATAAGTCGGTGGAAGACATCTGAAAATATTGTCAACCATTCAGACTGCAGAGCTTCCCACAATTGCCCATTACGAAGCCACCACCGGCTTGTACAGTGCATGCTTGACAACTTGGGTCCATGGCCTTCATGGGGCCTGCGCCACACTCGAGCCCTACCATCAGCTCGTATCAGCTGGAATCGAGAATCATCAGACCAGGTCACACGTTGTGAAGTGTCCAGTCGATGTATTCATGGGCCCAGGAGAGACGTTGCTGACGATGTCTTGTTAGCAAGGCTATCCTCGTGGGTCTTCTGCTTCCATATCCCATGGACACCAGATTTCGTTGCACAGTTTGCATCGATACAGCTCTAGTATCACCTGGTTAAATTCTGATGTCATCTGGTGTAGTGTCAGTTGCCTGTTAGCGGTGACCATTCTACTCAGACGCCGTTGGTCCCGTTCTTGGAGAAGGTGGGGTCGACACTGCGTTGTCTATGGTGGGAGGCAATGCCGTCAAGTTGGTACTCTCGGTAGACTCTAGAAACTGTGGACCGTGGGATGTTGAATTCTTGAGCCTCCTCCGATATTGAATGACCAACACGTTCTGCTCCACATACCAAGCTAAGTTGGAAATCGGATAGCTCTCGTCGTGTAGCCATTGTCACACTGAACACCTCGCTCCTTACTCATGACACAGATTTGCATATTTGTACTGTTTGCACATGATGCTACTGCCACTTGAATAATAGTCCATTGCTATCCCATGACTTTTGGTATATGTGTGTATCTCGCGAACCGCGGACAAGATCGTAATTGTCTCCTAACAACGCTGCCGTTTTTCCTTGGACTACCTATCCATGACCTCCTTTATTATTACAGATACGTTTTAATAGCAGATTTCTAGTGTTGTGTTTGGGGACACTAGAGTCTCTCAATTTTTGCACAGGAGCTATTATGGCGCTGTTTAACCTCCCTCTCTGATTGTTTACAACAAACGAAAAAATACGGATTGTTAAACCCAAGATGGAAACAATGAAGGTTACATTTTTGCTTGGACCAAGATGATCAGGTGACTTATCAGTGATGTTAAAAACAAAGTGAATAAGTATTCACTTCATTAGCCAAATTTAGATCTTGTTTATTCGCGATTTAACTCCATTTTTAAAATAAGATTTTATGCACAATTTCTTTATTGTTTTTTAATTTTGTTTGCAGTACATTATGCTTATCTCAGTTGGTAAAGAGAGAGAGAGAGTATAAACAGCGCCATGGCAAAATGAGACAGGCCAAAATCAACAATGGAAGTCTGTAACAATATTTGAACTTTTTTCTGTCCTTTAGATTCTGTATAAACAAAAAGTGCTTGATTCATATATCAAAACAGAAATGGTCCATCACGTACCGTTTTTTAGGAGACCCACTTCTCAGAGAAATGTAACAGAGGCTTGATTATAGAAAACACAAACGCTAAAATTAAAATGGTTTGATCTTGTAGGATTCTGTTGGTGTGTCCCTGATAAAAGAACAGCAATATTCAGCTAGCATACTTCTATCCCATCCAGCTAGCTGCCTGTGTGATTTCATGATGTGAACATGTCATAGATGTAGATGGTTGAAAGTCAGAATATTGATGGTTTGGGTCTTCGGAGCTGTCTTCCTCTGAATCAACAGTATATTTATCTGGAGCTGTAGGTATAGGAAGATCTTCAAAATGAGGAACTGGTCGCATAGCGTTTCTAGAGTGCTACAATATAGATACATAAAAAGCTAAAATGTGGATTTTCTGGAAAATGGTGCGTGGTAAACAAAAAAATAATTACAGATTCGTTATTTTTAGCCAAAGATATACAAGAAACACATATTTTCATCTAAAGGATATTTTTCATGTTGCACAGTATAATAATAAAGGAGGTCATGACCTATCTTTTTATACCGTGACTTGAGCTAAGATGGTCACATGACTTTTCCGCGTTAGGGAACGGCTTCTAGAAACTACCAGGCCTGAACATGGAAAAGAAAACATTGTTACGTCGTGCTAGTGGTGCTCAAAGCCAGCTAGATAAACAGGCCCTAACGCGGAAAACTCAGCTGACCATCTCAGTCCGAGTAAACAATCTTCATTGTTTTCATTTTAGATTTTAACAATCAATAACTTTTCCGCGTCAGAGCCTGTTTATCTATAGTTTCTCTCAGCTTTAGTTGAAACTGACATCACGAGTGAAGTGCATGAAAAAAATCGTTTGGATAAACTTCTGTATAAAGTTCAAAATTATGTTTCCAATCATATTTCGTATTTTTCTCCTCGATATAATAAAAACTCGGCGGATAGAAAAGCCATTTTACGAAATTAAAAAAAAAAAAAGATTAAGTTATGTTCGATAAGCGACGTTTTTCCGTGATGTCACTCTCAACTGAAGTTGAGACAGGGTATAGCTAACACCTCCTAGAGAGAAGGCCTGCGGACCAAAGGTGTATGCATTGTTACATCATCATCAAACGGCCAAATTTAGGGCTTATTATTGGTAGAAATACGATAATAATAGCCGCTTGATGATAATGTAACAATTTATACACCTTTTGTCCGCAGGCCTTCTCTATAGGAGGTGTTGGTATAGCCAACGCCACTTCTACTCAAAGCCTGAGCGCGAAAATTTCACACATTGTTACATCATCATACGGAGTCATGTTTTATCGTATTTCTATCAATAATAAGCCCTAAATTATGACTCCGCATGATGATGTAACAATGTATGAAATTTTCGCGCTCAAGCTTTGAGTAGAGATGATGTCGGTATAGCCAACACCACCTTGACCGAAGGCCTTGACAGAAACGTCATACATTATTATATCATATAAAAAGTGGATATTGTTAATCGTATTTCTACTCTAAATAAGCTTTAAATTTGGCCGTATGCGCGGCCAACGAGAGACACGCCGGGGCACTCAAAAGTCACATGATCATCGGGGTCCGGCCAACAATTCATCTTTCATTGTCTACATCTTGGATTTTAACAATCAATATTTTTTCGTTTGTTGGCATCTAGCCCACGTGAAAGACAGGCCCTGGCCAACACCACCTCTACTCAAAGCCTGAGCGCGAAAATTTCATACATTGTTACATCATCATACCTAGTCATAATTTAGGGCTTATTATTGGTAGAAATGCGATTAAAGATGATTACCTAAGACGTTTTAACAATGTATGACGTTTCCGCGCTCAGGCTCTCTCTTTAGGTGGTGTAGGTCCAACACCACCTCTACTCAAACCGGAGTCATAATTTAGGGCTTATTATTTGCAGAAATACAATTAAACATGTTGATCAGGGCCTGTTATTCTAGCTAGCTTTGCCATTTTCCGTAGCCGACGAGAAAGAGAGGCCTGGGCACTCAAACGTCACCTGACCATCTAGCCTTCACTGTTTTTAACAAACGAAAAAAACGCTGATTATTAAAATCTAAGATGGAGACAAAGAAGGTTACATTGTTGTTCGGACCCCAATGGTCTGGTAATTTTTGAGCAAGGCTTTTTCTACTAC
>JAHWFO010028384.1:0-35055 GCA_023313115.1 Rhysida immarginata | reverse complement strand
TACTATGTGCCAAATGTAATGCGGTTTACTACGGGCAATCAAGACAATAATTGGTGAACATTTGGCATGTATCAGGAAAGGATATTTTGCAGTATCGAGATTCGCTGACCATATCCTAGATTGCCAACATGACTATAATCCTGAAGACTTTGAAATTATCTACAGCACAAGTGACCCGAAACTGTTGAATTTCCTGGAGTCGTATGCCATCACCAGTGAAGAACCTGCTAATTTACTAAACAGTGACTTGGGTCCCATGGACGTGACACAATTGAGAGACTTGGCAAAACTTTTACATATTCCCAAACTGACCTATGGAAAGAATAAACTTACCATGGACAACAATGACTCCTGATTGGTTGATCATCGTCTACCTGTAGTTTCAATTTATGTACTTTAAACTTGCATTTATTTCTGTAATTGGATTGTAACTAGCTCTCTTTTACTATATAAGTGACTCTGTAATTCTTGTATTTTATCAGAACAGAACTTCTCTGGTCTGATCAAGTTCTTGTATACGCTGAAGAAGGCAGCTTGGCTGCCGAAATACGCATACGTTGTAATAAACCTCTGATGTGGAATAGTGGTTTCCTGTTGTTCTTGTTAATCTGTGTCCACAGTTTCTGGCTTCATCTCCTTCTATGGTTGAAATGAGAAATCATTCCTTCAGGGGATGTCAAAATTCAGGTGACAGCCCCGAAAATCGGTTCTCTTGGACCTTAGACTTCTGGTGAGAAGTGAAGTCGCTCCCGACGGTGCCTCCTGTCACCCATCCCAAGCACATCTGGTCTCAAATTCTCTGCTGACATTGCAAGAAGTCCTCGCATGTCCGGAGAGATTATTCTCTCCTGAAGAAATGCGAGACTTTCTCTCGCATCGTGGGCATAAACCACCATTGCACAGAGAGGGTCTTCGACCCACCAGCGTCAATTATGCCACTACCTCAGCAGTTGTCACCTATACCTTCACAGTTGAAGATACCTCTACTTTCGACAGCAGAACAGAGAGAGATGGCCTTGTCTCCAGCTCCACCTCGAGAGCCACGTGTTGTGACATGGCTTCAATCACGACCTCGGGCCTGGGAATGCCACGCTATCACCTACTCTGCCTTCAGAGCTTCTAGAGGTCATCCTTCCTCCACAGCCATCAAACGACATCAGGATGTTCTAAGATCCGAGCTCTGCAGAGGACAATGTGGATGCCTTATTGCGTTTGGAGACGGCGACTCCAGGGGAAGAATTCATCGCATCATTTATCGCAACCATCGAGGGTCATCTGTCCACCTCCTCAAACTCCAATGTCTTCATCAGCATCAGCAGCTGATAATGCGAAATCATCCCGCATCTACACAGCGGGATGGGCATACGTCGGCCAAAATCCCGCATCAACCAGGAACCTCGACATGTGTCTGCATGGCTGTACAAGAGTCTGCGATAGCTCAATTGGTAGAGGCGTCGACCATGACAGTTGAGGTTCCTTGTTCGAATCCAGGTCGCAAGATTTTTCCATCTATTTTCTAATTAATATAATTTATCTGATGTTAGCTCCAGTTTACTTTCTTTATTAGGAGCTTTAGCATAAAAGCTACCTATAAGAATGCGCCCTTGGTCCGTCCGGCAGCCGTTTGCACGATAATTTGAAAACGGTTAACTTTTTCAAATTCTGTTTTCAGAAATATGACTATCAAAGTCTTAGCTCGGCCGTATCAACTTTTCAGAATTTTTCGTGGACCCCTTCAAGTCAAATTCACGTGCTAAAACTGTGAGTGCTAAGAATATAAAGATAACCGCATGTCATATAACAATCGATTTGTCAAGAAGGAATATACTTTTACTTTCTGTTCATCTTTTAAGCATTACTGACATCGGCGCGTGCGCGTGAAATCGCTTTGTCGACGCACCATTACTCAAATGCTCATAATCTAAATTATTTAGTAGCGGAAGAATGGAGCTACTTATTGTTTTCACAATGTCCGTCTGTCTACGGCAGCTCGCAGTATATCTGCATTAATTAGTCTGATATGTAACGTTATTTGATCCTTTAAGGTTGAGAGGTCAGGAACATGTGCTTGATACACAAGGCTTTTCAAATATCCCCATAACCAAAAATCACAAGGGTTGAGATCAGGCGACCTGGGTGGCCATACCATGGGAAATGCACGACTAATTATTCTGTTGTCAGAAAAACGTTCTCGCAAGATCTGCTGCACCTGACGTCCGACGTGCGGTGGCGCACCATCCTGCATAAAAATGGTAGAATCCAGACAACCCTTTTCCTGCAATCATGGTATCACAAAATTTTCAAGCATATCGGCATACCTGGCAGAATTGACGGAACAAGTCACCGGTCCACGGGGACGGATTTCTTCAAAAAAATACGGGCCGATGATGAAAGAAGCAGTAAAGCCGCACCATACTGTTAGTTTCAGTGAATGCATAGGTGTTGGCAGACACACTTGTGGATTTGATGCAGCCCAAATACGGCAGTTGTGGGTATTGATATCACCATTCAAATAAAAATGTGCCTCATCACTCCATAAAATTTGCCATGGCCATGCATCATCCACTTCCATACGTGCTAAAAATCTCAACGAAAAGTCAGTTCGGGTACGTTCATCTCCAGGAAAAGGTTAATTTAAGTATAGATGGCTATGAATCTGAGGCTATGACGCTATGGCCGAAATGAGGAGAAAATCTCGGCAATGTTAAGAATACTGTATAAGAACATGCATGTAAATTGTTCAGTTCCACAATGTTCGAACAACAATGTTAAAAACAAAAATCTCAAGTTTCATGGATTTCCTACAGATCGAAAAATTCAGTGAGTTTAAATGAGATGTCGTAGCCTAGCCCAGTATTTAGCATCGTCACTTTCGTAAATCGTAATTCATTATAAAATTTGCTCACTGTTAGTCAATACTTGTTTATTTCCGTCAGTTTTCGCTCCTATTAACTGAAGCTTTTCTTTCAAGTCTTTAACTTTCATCTTCACTAAACTTTTGTAAATAAACTAGAACAAAATTCATAAACCGTAGCGGATGCCATCTGGCGGATAGATTTGGCATTTATATCAACCTATTGTTGAACAGGTGTGAGTTTATAGGGATAAGATGTCAATATCTTATGCAATATTTTCCTCACCGTCGAATATGGGATTATCTGTTTGGCGTGCTATTGCGTGTGCACTGCTGGTACCCTGCACAGTAGTCATCTCCTGTTCCACAACATCAGTTGCAACTTCTTCAACGTGTTGCTGCCTGATTCGTTTGCGTCCCCGGCCTGGTTGCACTCCTAGAGTTCCGGTAGATTCAAATCGTTCAATCATTTTCCGTAATTTAGTTATGCTCATCGGTCCTTTTCGTAACGTTTTCAATCGACGGAATTCACGAAGGGCAGCACTTGCATTGTCGCTCTTCTGATAAAACAACTTGACTAATAACGCCCGGTCAGGCAGAGTAAGCGTCATCGTCAGGCCATTCGTTCGTGAATGATGGGAAATCCTCAGCCTTGCCTTTTATTGTCATGATTGCTCAACACGGAACGCGCTTATGCAAATGTATTCATTGTTTTCTTGAAATAAGCGCCCCCTATGGCGACTTTTGGTACTATTTTTTTTTTTTGCAGAAATCGAAACTGCATGTTGCACTAAGTATATACACCAAAATGTACTGCATTTGGCCTAATAGAATTCCCGCTAGCGAGCTCTGAACGCCTCACGTTATTTCTTGCCCACCCAGTAGAATAAGAATGGAGCTACTTATTGGTTTTATAATGTCAGTCCGTCCCCTTCATAATTTCTACATATTTTTGAGGTAGAAGGTTGAAATTCGGAATGTAGCTTGCTATGGGCATGTCCATCTGCTCTATTTAGTTTGGTTTTGATTGGTATACGGGGGTCGGAAATACGGGGGTGGGATTCAGAGAAGGCAACATATCTAGATGCTATTTAGGTAAGTAAAGGCGTAAAATCGAGTATCCCGATTCCTCTAGGCAAGATCTACATTACTATGAAGTTTAGGCCCAATTGTTCCAGTGGGATCGGATTTGCATGGGTGGCAGACACTTGGTCCTTAGAACTATGGCAACATCTAGAAGATGAAATATCATACGTTCGGAAATGATGAGAAAGGAAAGAAGATACGAGTTTTTTTTACATTTTTTACATATTACGTTCGATAAAATCAATTTATTTATTAAAAAAAATTGGGGAGAGGTAAAAGTGCAGATGAAGGGGTAAAAATAGATGACTTGCCTTATCCTACTCGGGAGGCGGGGGGGGGGGGGGTTAATTTCTTTTTAATAAACGTATAAATGTATTTCTGCTTCACTGCTAAAGCTCCTCCTTGGAATGTTTACAAGATTTTATTTCTTATTTCATTCATCAAACTTTCTGATGGTTTGGATAGGAGAAATTCACGATTTGTGAACCAGGTGCCTGCCTCCCATTGGGCTTTCCATCTTTACAACTTGGTTGTCTTTAAGCATGGCTGAACCAGGTATCGACAATTGGTAGAGGCGTCGACCATGACAGTCGAGGTTCCTGGTTCGAATCCAGGTCGCAGAATTTTTCCATCCATTTTCTAATTAATATCATTTGTGTCTACTGTTCAAAATAAAGATCAAATGTTACTCAGGAAGATTAGAATGGATGCTGCCAGATGCCTCCATCATCATCTTCTCATGCTACAAGAAATCCCCAAAGAGGAGCAAATGCTGACATCAGACAGGTGAAGAGCAAGATCAATGGTCTAATGATTTGCAAAGCAGCTGGTGCAGCGCTCAGAGCAAAACTTACCTGGGCAGCTGACATCAGGCATATGTCTTTGGCAGCATTTGCAGAGGAGAGATGCGAGAAAAGATTACCGTTTTCACCACCTGGTGGTGGAAAATAACGAATTTGATTTCGATTTCGACATCTTATCAGCCTTCCACTCCTACTTTTCATCATTCTTTAGCTACCCAATCTTCCCATCAGATGCCACGAAAAGTTGGCTAGAGGCATTTCGACCTTTTTCTGAGGATTTAGACGCCTTTATCACCCATCCTTTCACTGAAGATAATGTCAAGAAATTTTTATCAGTGGATGGCTTTCCGTACTCATTTTACACAATGACAAGGAAACTTCTTGGGTCTTTCCAAGTGCATGCGTTCAACTCCATCACAGCAGATCCTTCCTCCATCACGCCAGATTTCACAGCCGGGAAGATAATCTTTCTCCCCAATATTCCGAATCTGGAGCATGTGACCCAATAGAGACCGATAACCCTGCTCAACACAATTATAAGATCTTTACTGGAGTATTACAGGAAATATTAAAACGTTTTGCTGATGAGTTTTTTTCGATTCCAGACAGTCTTGCTCGTTTCCACCTTGCAGGATGTCCAACAACCTAATAACATTCCCGTGTGTTATTAGGTTCGAAAGGTTGTGTTCGAAAACAGATTCTTACTGTTTTGAGCCTTGAACAGGAAAAGGCCTTTGAGTGAGGAGTCCTTAGTGTTGTTTCTATCAATAAAATTGGTAGAGACCTTACAACACAATAATGGGATAACAGAGTTTCCGACTAGTTTCGCCATTTATTCCGGCTTTATCAAGGATACACACAATAGGACACATGCCCTTATATACAGAGATATGGTACAAAGTAAGCAAATGATTGGATACAGATATAACGAATAGTATACAAAGTTTGAGATTGACACCGTTCAGAATTTATTACCTAGATATTCTTATACACTATCAGTATTATTCATTATTGGTACCTTCTCTAGCCAATCCCGTTATTTCTGAATAGGCATTTAGAGGCATTTCTGAATTTTCCGCGTGAGTAGGGAAATTGTGACTTTTATATGGGGGTCTCGCATTCAGTGTCAACTGCTTTCTGCCAAAATTCCTTTTACCCAGGGCTTTCGAGAGAGGAGGGTTGTCAAATATCTGGCGCTATCTTATCTCAGCTAGATTAGCCACAATTATTCGTGTTTTTCTTCTCCCTCTCCCGATTGGGCAAACTTTGTGTTTATTTACCTGCGCTTCTTTTTTAAGGTGAATAGGCTATCGTTACCGTCTTCATTGCAAGTGATCATAACTTCTAAACTACCAGAAATTTATTAGACATTTTAACTGAATTTAGTGACTTTTTTACCTGTGTTGCAACAAATTGATCCACAAGACTGGGGCCATCTTAGTCTATCGTTGGATTTTTCAGCAATCAGATCAGGGTGGTGAAAAATGACATCTTTCGTCTTCACCCAGATTATCCGTGGGCAGCAATTTTGAAGGTGGTTAAATTGATCGTCTTCGAACAAACCATCTTTAATTATCAATGGGGTTTGCTGCACCATGGATTCCAGTATCTTCATCAATGGAAAGTGGTCGGATCTGCTGGATATCTGCATTGTGATATAATTGAGATCATTAGTCATGCTTCTTGTGAGTGTTCGTTCACCCAATCTGGAATTAGTTTAAACAACATTTCGGATTGACAAGTTTTTATTAACAGTCCATACGATTCCATTCCTGATGGATGTTTCTACCGGTGATTCTATAAAGTTGAATGTAGCCATTCCCATCACCTTTCTCAAGAAGGAACTGTGGCTAGCCTGGATCGTGACATGCAATAATCTTATCTGATTCTATAAATGCGGTAATAATGGGAAAGTAAATTCGAGCTATCCATGCCTGGTACGAGTCTGAAAAGGAAGGTATTGACTTTATCGCATTTAATAATGCGCTCAGTTTTGGCCTTTAAAATAGACTGTGTAGCACTTCCAAAAATGATTTTCTTAATAAATAAAATTCCTTTTATTTCGTTCATGCGAATCAAAACTTAATAAGTTTTTAATACGAGATGCGATCAAAAAATTCCAGGACTAGTTCATTTAAAGAGAAAAATTTTTTTTATTACGTTTACACAGTGTCCCTTCAAAATAGCACCCTTCCAAAGATATACAATGAGTCCAGCATTCCTGCCATTTCAGGAATGTGTCCTGGAAGTCTTTTTGTTGATTCGAATCAAGCACCTTCTGCAATTCGCACTGGATTTGCTCAATCGTATCAAAACGGCGACCTATCAACTGTATCTCCATTTTTGCAAGGAGGGCAAAGTCTGCAGGAGCCAAATCTGGCGAGGAGGATGGCTGTGGAAGCGAAATCAAATCATGTTGTTTTTCGCAAGAAACTCACGTGTGACGAGAGATCGGTGAGAGAGCATTGTCATGTTTTCCAAAACAATAATAATCATAATAATTAGATATATTATAATACGAAAATGCTTGAGATGCCCGAGAAGAGCATAGCAAAGCGATATGGAACGCTTGAATTCATTTTTATTCGCTTATGATGCCCCTTTGACAAGGCTTTTTTAATGATGTATCTGATATGTTTAAAAAATAAATACGAAAACTTTCTTGCAATTTTCACTGATGCGATCTCAGCGAATTCCATCGATCAATGAAGCAATTGCGGGCTTCTGCGTGACATCACAATTTGCATAGCGAACCGCACTCGACGCGCTTTTTCTATAAGACTGCGCAAGTAGATAAATGGTGGTTGGCGTCAGCATGCAAGTGCTTTTCCATTATTTCTGGCTGTCAGACAAATTTCAGACGCATTATTCTGCCAAGCAAGGCTCGAAAAACATTTATTTAGACATCCGTGAGTCCATCAACAAATAAAATGAATGTTCCAGAAAAACCGATAGAAAATGCAGACGAGAGAAAAGAAAAAAAAAACCTTTTGAAAGAGGATGGTTCGGTGCATTCAAAGAGGCGATATATCGATTTACAGATCCTTCTCCCATGAATTGGAGTGAGGAATTGTCAGAAAGGAAAAGAAAGCGATTGACAGTGTGCAAAAATGACAGATGGTCGTAGTCGATGGATCGAAACGGGGGAAAAACGGTTTCGGGGCACTCAACATAAGCTATTCTTCAAAATTATTTATTATAATTAAGGAGAATGCATAGCTTTGAATTACTGAATATACAGAATGTTTATAAAAGAATGGCCTGGTTACAAACTAACTCCGGAAAAAATGAAATTAAATCAGTATTGTTTGCAATAATAAGTAGACAAACTTTGGAGAGTTTATTATTAAAGACATTTTCACATTTCAACTAACTTCTTACTTTATAAAAAATGTCGTCTGTATTATAAAAGACTCAGTAGATTGTGTGGCTTTCTAAAACAAAATCAACGAAGTTCAGCCAAGATGGCGATTCAAGACTGAATTTCGAAAGCCACCGCCGACAGTCAAGATGATAAAAACGTGGGTGAAAACTTTTCCGTGCACAAGCAAAAAAATTTACCGTTATTCTTCCACGTCAATGGTGATTATGTACAACACCGAAGAAACATTTGTCCCAAATCCATCAAGGTTCTGGGGAAGAGCTTCGTGCGAAATGGTTTGCACTGTTTTGACTTCCACAAGTTTCTACATAAGCAGCTAAAAAATATTTCCATACAAATTGCAAATTTTTCATATCGTACACAAATATGATTATCTCCGCCAGAATACATTTGCTTGCAACGTACGAGTATTAGAATCAATTGATGTCGGTAATCTGCACCTCAGATTTGCTTTATCGAGTATTGGAGGTTAGTTTCTTGTAGAACGTGAAATCCGAGATTTGTCTGTTAGCTTTATTAATGTAGCAGAGATGTTCATGACAACAATAGCTCCCACTTTATCTGCGGGCTTAATTGTTATGTCTGGTTTATTGCTAAGGCGTTCGATGCAAAGAAATTCGTTATTGGTGAGGATAGGAGGAGGTTTTTTAATATTTTTAGTGATGGAGAGGATGGCTTTTCAAAGGCCACTGTTTTCGTAGCTCTTAAAATGGCTGCCCACGGAAAATCTGAACGTAGACGAAAGATTACAGTGGTTACACTCAGACTGGTGTGCTGGAAGAAGCATGAAAGACGCAGGTAACTTTAGAAAACAACACCAAGAAACTGTGGACACTGGAATAAAGAAACTATAGAAAACACAAAGCACAATCCACAAAACATATTTAATATAGACTCAGATGTACATTTCGTGAATCAAGTGAGTCACTGATGAAGTGAACTTGGTTCACGAAATACATCTGAGTCTATATTAAATATGTTTTGTGAATTTGTGGTTTATATTGTCTTTAATTTATTTATTGACGAAGGTAACCCCAATCTTGAAGATCTATCTGAAGTAGACATCAATGAAAGTCATTAATTCGAACATTAAAGTCTGATTTATGAAAGGTCATGATCACCGGCAACGAAGGAGGTAACGGTAGCCTGTTCACCTTAAAAAAAAAAGCACAGGTGCAAAAACACAAAGTTCGCCCAGATGGGAGGAGGGAGAATAAAAACACGAATCATCGTAGCTAGCCTGGCTGCAATGAGATAATACCGCAGGTCAGGCAGACAAAGCCCTCTTCTCGCAAATGAGGTAAAACGATACGCCGAACGGAGTGGATGACGCTTAATGTTACTCCCCTACACATAATTCACAATTGTACTGCGGACTCTTTGAAGATCTTGTTGAGATGGTAGGCACTTAGCAGTCAGGAGTGGTAGAACATGAGTTTTAATAAACTTTACCTTGACAAGCATCGAGGAAAGGCGGGTGACGAATTTTTCAATCGCTTGTTGCCAGTGACGAGAGTCCATATTCGGGAGAAATGAAAAGACATAACCCAATGCTGTTTTTGGGAAAGGATGTCACATGTTATTGGGAAAGTTCTAAGATAGTCAGTAGTCCATTTCCCAATGGCAATACCTTTAGACTTGACAAGGTTGATGAAACTCCCTCGAAACACTAAGAGGTCAAAAGTTTCTTTATAGATGCTCAAGGAATATGAATCCGACGCAAAAAAAAACACCACGTCGTCTTCATATGTAAGCGTCCTTATGTTTATGGACGCAGCTGGCAGATCATATCCCCAAACATCCGGGTGGCGATTCAGATATTGCAGTAATGGTCCCGGTAAAAAAGCACAGGAGGGGAATAGAGGGTACCCCTGCCTGATACCTTTTGAAAGTTCGAAGGTGGAAGATATGGAACCATTAATCGCCACACATGATGTGGCCGAAGTATACAATGCGGAAATGATTGTAGCAAAAAACCGAAGACGAAGATGACGAAACACTTCGAAAAGAAATTCGTGGTTCACTTTGTCAGAGGCCTTTTCCTGGTCAAGGCTTAGCACAGCAAGAGTCTGTTGACACACACGAAGTTGCTCCATAATACACCGAATAGTTATTAGGTTGTCAGACATCCTACGAGATAGAATGGAGGAGGTCTGACCAGGATCGAAGAATCGTCAGTGAACAGTTAAGCCTTTGTTGAAACACCCAGTGAAGACGTTATAATCCGTGTTAAGAAAGGTTATCGGTCTCCACTGGGTCACATGTTCTGGGTTGGGAACTTTGGAGATAAAGATGATCTTCCCCACGGTCAAGTCTAATGGAGGAAGGATCGCGATAATAGAATTCAACACTTGCAGCAGGAAAGGCCCAAGAAGTCTCCATGATGTGGTTTAGAATGAATACGGAAAGCCATCCAACCCCGGACTGGACTGTAGACGACCATCTGCCGATAGAAACTTCTTGACTTCATCTTCGGTGAAAGGACGCGAAATGAAGGCTTTCAGAATCCTCAGAAAAAGATCCAGCACTGTTGAGTTTGAGCTAATTTGACCTCTTGTAGCAAGAGAATGTCCGGCCTGTATAGAGTAATGAACGTTAACAACAACGATTGCTTAAAAGAGGAGCCAAAGGATTGAACATTCAGTGAGATGACTTTCATTTCTGAGGAATTAAGATAGTTGGTTGGTTGGTTTATTGGAATTTTTTGGCGTCGACTACTAAGGTCATTTTGTGCCTTTAACACAAGTTATATCTGTACGCAGCCTGGTACAAACACAAACACCCATGCCCACGGCGGGATTCAAACCTACGACCAGGTGGGCTCGAGAACTAGAAAGCCTACGCCCTAGCCCTCTCGGCCACCTGGCCGGCGAATTAAGATGATGGAGCTGACCTGAGTCTGATGGAGAGTGGAACTTCGAGCATGTAGAACGAGGCTCAAAAGTCTTCCGAACTGGTGAGCGGATCTGACGAGAAGAGGAAGAAGAGCAGTGCCAAAGACTGCATTAAACCGCTCGGGGGGAAGATGATATTGTCCCTTCCTTTCTGTAACGATGCCGTCTGGGTCTTTTCTTGTGAAGGCATTTGGCCGACGTGGATTCTAAGATGGTCAGATGGTGGACGGTGTTGTTGCCCACCTTAACGTACTCCGAACCTACGATGCGATCAGCAACGTGACGCTACCTGCAAAGCATCCTCCATTCGGTTGAAGAGAGCTTCTAGAGGACAGTAATTGCGGGATCATTAGACAGCAATGCAGGGGTATGACAGTTTTGGCGTAGAGCCCCCTTCATGAACTCACTGATGGGGTAGGGCCCATCGGCCACAACTATGACCATGTTCTCCATGATCAAGATAAAATGAAAATCAAAAAGTTGGGGAGGAGGCGTAACCTCCCCTGGTAACAAGAGACTTTCCTTTGATATTTATTGCTGGAATTATTATGTGATAAATCAGCTTAATAATGAGGTTTAATTCTCTGAATTTGAAGAATCTGTAATATAAGATCATTGCATATTGAGAACCTTATTCTTTTGTGTATGTGAATAATAATTGAATTTAATGCAGTCTAATTTGTGTAGCGTACCGTTTTGTCTAAAAGTGAATCGAGGTATTTTGCTTGTCCTAGCCTCACTGCCATGGACCTACGGTCGTTATCAGCCATATTTTTTCATACTCTCAGGTCGTGGCCCTCGCGGTTCACTTCCCACTCTGACGTTGTTTACCTTTTAAAAAGGGATTGAGCCGATGCTCCTGTGTTTTCCTCTTACCAGTAGAAATCAAACCGATTGGTCGACTTGTGGTAGGAGACAGGTGTCCCTGTCGTTGGCTAAGTTTTTTCTTACGCTTCCTGTTTAGTTCTTTGGAGGTTACCGTGTTCCCCCTCCTAATGCGTAATTAAAGGGTACACAAGACGCGTTCGGGTCGCGTTGTTTTTGATATGGTTTTTTTCCATGTGGGTGTATATTTTGGTTGACCTTCCCTCGCGTATCGGTCCTTTTAATTTGAGGAAATAGATAATTACGTTCCTCCATATTAGGCCTGGCCAGGTTATTATTTGACTAATTTAAGATTTTGGGATTTTATTCCTTTATGAAACCAATTTTAGCGGCTAAAGGGGTCAATTGTTATCTCACTCATATCTTATAAACTAAAACATAGGTAGTGTCTAATTTAGCTACGGCTTGGACGTTTTTCGCCTGTCTTGAAGTTTTTTTGAAAAAACGATCGGTAGATAGAATTTTAAATTTTCGCCTTTTGCTAAGTGTTGATTCTTTTATTTGAATCAGAATAGTAAATACCTAGAAATTGTCTTTTCGTTCATATCGTAATTATAACTCTTAGAGATTTTAAGATTTTAATGAGGGGAAAGCATGAATCGTCAGATTCAATATTTTTTTTGTAATAATAATTATAAATCTTTTTGAAATACTCTAAAAATATTTTTATCTTTATTGTTTTATTTTTTCTTTGAGAACATGTATTTAAACGGATTGTTTAAATTTCGCTCTACGAATTCTTTTTCCTCTCCACTTTTGCGTGCGATTGTTGGTATTTAAATCTACACTACTGTTTATAAAAATCGCAACACCCTGATGGAATAGCCCAATCTGCATTAAATTTGGAGCATTTGCATATCATGGGTCAGAAAAGAAACCATTAGATTTTCAGGTCAATACAATGCGTTTTATTGTCACATTAATATCGGGTGAAACCACCGTGGGATGCAATTACAGCCTCTAAACCTCGTGGCATTGAGTCAAACAAGCTCTGAATAAGGGTCTGGGGAATGTCCTGCCATGCTCTGTCTACACGGGTATACAGTTCATCCACAGTTGCTGCTGCAGGAGTCTGACGAGCCAATCGATGAGCAACCCTGTCCCACACATGTTCGATTGGGGACATGTCTGGTGAACGAGCAGCCCAGGGGAACAAGGGCGTCTGATGTGCTTGGAAAAAGGCGAGGACATTTCTGGCCAGATGCGGTCGGGCATTGTCCTGTTGGAATACAGCGCCTGGAAGGTTCTGCAGGAAGGGGATGACCTCGGGTTGCACAACTTCCCTGATGTACCGGTCACTGTTCAGATTGCCATGGATTCTGATCAGACGGGAACGGCCATGGGAACTGATTGCACCCCACACCATCACCCCTGGCGTTTGTCCTGAATGACGCTGCAGGATGCATTCTGGAAGGT
Organism: Rhysida immarginata; assembly: GCA_023313115.1. Classification (NCBI taxonomy): domain Eukaryota; kingdom Metazoa; phylum Arthropoda; class Chilopoda; order Scolopendromorpha; family Scolopendridae; genus Rhysida; species Rhysida immarginata. Next base: position 21,735 of record JAHWFO010028384.1, on the reverse strand, counting down.
CGCGCTCGCCACGATGTCTTCTGACTCGTATCCTGCCGTCATGGTGCTGCAAGTTAAACCTTGACTCATCCGAAAACACAACTTGTTGCCATTCAGCTTGCCACTGTTGGTGTTGATGGGCCCATTGCAACCTGAGGCGCCGGTGGTTTTGAGTCAAAGGAATCCGCAACAATGGTACTCGTGCCATCAATCCTCTGGAAATCAAACGGCGTCGTACAGTGCTAGCAGACATTGTCCTGCCTACTGTAGCACCCCACTGTTGTGCTAACACTGTGGAAGTGGCTGTACGATCTGCTACACCACGCGATAGAGGTGTCTGTCATCTCGCGGTGTCGTCGTGCTGGGTCTTCCTGAGCCTGATCTTCGGTGTGCCCTGTTCTCTTCGCTCCACTGCCTCCATGCACGCATAATTGTCGTTGCATTACGTCCTACACAAGCAGCAATGTCACGATACGACCATCCCGCTTCACGCAGACTAATTATGCGTCTTCTTTCAAAGTCTGTCAGCTGTTGATATGGTACCCTTCGTCGTCGTCGAGGCATGGTGTTCTTTCAAACAATTACTCTGAAAATCTAATCATTTATACTCTGACCTATTGTATGCAAATATTGTAAATTGCATATGGATTAGACCATTCCATCAGGGTGTTGCGATTTTTATAAACAGTAGTGTACCTTTGTTATCAGGGGTTGATCTTTTAGAGCGTCGCGTTATTTTTTTTTCTCGGAGCACGAGTCTACGTGTCTCGTGTCCTGGTAATATTTAAATTATTTTTTTTCCCCTGGAAAGAAAATTTTTTTTTTTCTCAATTTGTTTTAGTCGAGTGAGTGCTCTCTTCTTGGCCTCATCGTTGGCTTGCGGAAAAGTCATCTGCGCTCCGCATGGTCCTACAGATTATGCCCTCGAAGTTAATGGTCGGGACTTAGTGGATTTGTTCTATTGCAGTTGTAGCACATAGCCATAATTATTCGTTGTCTTCTCCACTTATACTCATGGTTTCCTGAATTCCACCACGGTCAACGTGTGTGTTCACGATACCGTCTTCCATTCTTCCGACAAGCCTAATGTGAGTTGTTCTATGTTAGTTCATAACAGTATCAGTTATGCATTCTTTCCTAACCGTAGGATGAACATATCGCCATGGGATTTCTCTACAAAGACATCGGCATAGACTTAGAATCACCTCGCAGTGATGTTCATGATCGGCATTTGCCTTTTGAGCCGGGTTTTCTCCTCATCGCAAGTGCTGACCGGGAGCGTTTAGCTTATTGCCGTCTGCCAGTCATCATCTTAGACAACTCATCATATTCTTTGCCGCCGCAACACGCTTTTGTCCACGGATCTTCTCGTGGGCGCATTTAGTTAGCGCTTGCCTCAAACCTATCGACTCTCACCGGACTACGTAGGAATTCCGAAATTTCGTGCCATGTGTTTTCCACACAAGTTTCCAACGCAGGTTCCGACTACTTATTGAATACAATGCCAATTTTAATGTTTTGGACTCTAGTTTAAAATTTCTCTTGTGTTCTTGCAAATTTTTTTAATGTTTTTTTTAATTTAATCAGCTAGCTCTATTTGATCTTTAATTTCTTTCATTTTTAATTTTTTTTTATTTTATTTTATGCTTTCGTTTCTTCCAGGACCTCGTTCTTGTTTGGGTCTTTGTTCTTCCCACCAGTGACGTCCGCAAACCTTTGTTCGTTTATTTTTGTCCGTCACCCTCGTCCTAATAATCTCCTTTGCCTCTTTCACGCTTCTTATGTAATTTATTATTAGTCCGTGTTCCTTTTTCACCTTTTAGGTAACGTTTGTCGGAGGTGCCTGTTTTTATTTTCGTTTTTTTTTGCTTTTAGAATTCTTCTTGAATATCCTTATGTAATCTTGTTTGTTTCTTTGATTTTTTTTGTTTTATCTTGTCAATCATAAATTTTTTATTTCCAAATATTTCCAAATGCTTTGCTCTGAGTCCCGTTTGTCTAGCTCACCTTGTTCATCCGATCACCTGCTAGCTCCTCGGGTTGGTTCGTGGATACAAGTTCTACCCCTTGCCTGTGTAGTTGTCGCCAGCTCTCATCTTCATTGGTTGTCAGTCACCCTGCCGCCGATGCGTCGTGTGGTTTGCCCCGTCGTGACTGTCTCTGTGGTGGACAAGCTCTTCTGGCCTTCACCGAACTCCCTGATCCTCTGGACCGATTAATTTTTTTTTTCAGTATCATCATTCGGGACCATTTGTCGTTGTAGAGCATTGCTTTCTTTATTTAAAAAAAAATGTAATAAAGAAAAATATTTGTTTGGAATTTTGTTCGTTTCTTTTACGTCCATTTTCCGACTAGGTTTAAAGGGTAACTCGGTTAGGAGTTTAATTAACTAAAGGGGTTTATTTTTTTTTTTTTACTTAAGGGATCGTACCACGGTGCTTAAAGTTTGGTTTCTTCTATTTGCGATTTTAACCTTTTTGTCAAAGTTTTTCTTATCACCGCGTTGTTCCTATTTAATTGTGTACTCGGAAGGAGTTTCTTTCCTTAATTTTAAAGTGGTTTTTCTTTTAAAGGGTTGGGTATTATTACTGGCTTAACAATGGATCGGGGGCTTTTATGCTGAGGGAGAAGTTCCTCCTTTAGCTTGGCTGAACGTGTGGGAAATTGCAATTACCAATTTCTAGCACGTTACATTTTATATACACTTGTTGTATTATTTCTTCTATTTACGTCAGGAGCGTATTGACCAATGGACTCGACAGTTACAGCCGTAATGTCTTTAAGAAGCGCATCGTTTGTGTTCTGTCAACATCTTCCACTTGCGTATATATCGCATCTTCTGTGTTGAATCTACAACTAATGATTTGTCAAGTTATATTTTAGTTAAGCTATCATAATTGAGCAGTTGTGTAACTTTATCAATTATCAAGCATCTCAAATTGTTATTTTGCATTAAGCTGACGAGGTTGTTCAGTGATGTAACTTTATTAAATATCGAAAGTATTATAATTAGACAATTTATATTTTCTTTAAGCACCGTAATCATTTCTTTTTAAACGTGACAAATACACAGCCTTGCAATTATCAACGTTAAGGTTCATCTTCCAGCAATTACTTCAAGGCTTTCCGCAGTCAATTGATAACGTGAGATGGCTGGTGCGCCCATGTCATCCTGGCAGTATCATCGCCAAAGAAATATAAACACTTTTCGGGATTTGGGAAATCGTGCACAAAATAAACAGAACGGGCCCGAGGATAGAGCCTTGTGGAACACTGGGCATCACCATACCGGGCGTGAATAGATTTTCGCCAACTTGAACTTGATAGAACCTATTGGTAAGAAAGGATTTCACCATCAAAATCAAATCAGGAGGAAACCCGTCTATAACCATCTTGAAGAATTAGTCCCTCGTGCGGCACATGGTCGAAAGCTTTACTGAGAAAAACTACACAATACCTGGAGAGGTTCAGGGGATACTGAGGTCTTCAACGAGCCTTTATATCTGCACCTAACAAGAGTGGGTGGCTCGAAAGCCGAACTGAACTTTCCAGACTAGATCATTGATGAGACAGTGGTCATTGAACCTGGTGAGGATAGTTTTATTCAGAACTTTAGACACCGGATGATAACCGGTAACTCGTGGGAATTGTTGGATTTTGCCCCTGCTTGGGGATAATTAACACAATAGAATGCTTCCAAGGAGTCGCCATAGGAAAACTTCCAACAGTCGCTTATGATATTCGTGAGGTCTTTAATAATGTTCTACGGGAGAATCTTTAGGGCGTTATTATTCACCTTGTCTCTTCCTGAAGCCTTCCTCTTTTTCAGATTTCTTATGAAGGTAGCGATCTCTCCAGCCTAAATGTACGAGGCTCTTCTCGATCTCCTCGTATATCTTCGTTAAATGTTTGGAACTTCATCAAAGCTGCAAGGATGGTCTTCCATACGCTGGACATGGGTTGACTCTTGGGATTATTGTTAATGGGGATAAGAAACTGCATTTTTAGCGAAGCTGTAATGATCTGGGCTTTGTCCTGATCAGTTTTCACGTAATCTTCTTGAGGGGCGCGAAATGGGAGGAAGCGTCTTGTACTTCTTCTCTTTTTCTGTAAAACTCTAACCATGCTCCAAATCGAATTGCCGCGAAAGATCTTCTAGCGTCCCGAAGATCTTTTACTTCTTCTAGGATTCTTCGCACTAGTGTTTTGTATTTGGTTCTTAGCCAAGGTACACGGTAGCGCTGTCATAGCCTGTTTTTTTCTGCAATCAGGCGTTGGATTCCTGGAGTGAGCGCGAGTCGATGAGTTTTATTCTCAAACGAATAGGCACTAGCTTTAGTGGCACTATTTACACATTGGTGATGTCTTTAACGCGTTGATCGATGTCATCCGTACAGTTTGCCCCGTGGAGATGCAGTCATGGTTCTTGAGAATTTCTTTGAAGAGCTTCCAGCTTTGCTGATGCTTGACTTCTTCTTTGAAATTGATGTCGACGTTGAGAAAGAAGAAATCCTTCATTAGCGCGATGTCCAACACGTCACTAGTAGGGGAATGATCACAGTAGTAAGCGCTCTCTACTGGTCCACCTATAGAGAATCATGCCGTTGTTGTTCTGCCTTCTGGAGTTCCAACTTGGGCGTTTGAACTCCATACCCTATAGTCCAGATCTGTCCTCATGTGACTTCCACATCTTCGTTGAGCTGAAAAAAGGACTGCGTGGACAACGGTCTCAAACGGACGATGAAGTCAAGGAATGCGTGCGAAATTGATTCAAACAGCAGCCAAAGGATTTTTACGAGCATGGCATACTGCGACAAGTGTCACAATGGGATAAATATCTAAACAATTGCGGACAGTACTTTTGAGTTTCGTTAAATAATTACTGTGAAATATCCTTTGCCTCGTAATTACAAATTTTTTAAACTGTTAATTTATTTTATTATTTTACACCAATGCAATATCTTTATAGAACAAAAAAACATTTGCTTGAAAAAAAAGTACCTTCAGAGATCTTACTTTGGAAATATAAGAGTTTTCAAATACACGGAGTTTACCGTACAACATAAGTCATTAAATTTTACTAACAACATCTTCCACAACATAAATCTGAACCAGGCCGAAGGTACAGTAGATACGCTGTGTGTTCTCGTTATGCTGTTTAATGGAAAAGAAGCAAGTTTCTCACTTGATTTATGAAATAGTCTCGACTGTTTTATCTGCATCTGTTTCTCCTCAAAACGGGATCAATGAATGTCAGGGAAAAGGGGATGGAGAAAAAAGACCAAATTAGAGCATGTAAAGCCCAGAAAATAAATGAGTTCAAGAAGAAAGTGGGAGAAAATTTTCCGCTCCATGAAACATATGAGAATTAGGACTTACGTGTGTTGTTTCTTATTTATTTTCAGCTCGCGATCTCCGTAGAAGTCCCCAAGAGACAACAAGGGCTTCGAAAAGGTGAGGACGAGTTAAATAATACAGACGACTTTAATTTTTGAAGTTATTAAATTTCTCATGCTGACATTTCTTTTCTTGGGAATGCTTTCTCACCTGCTCTCTTTTATTTGCTGTTACTATGACAACGAGAGACTCAGCAAGAGCGGCAGCTGAAGCAATGACGGCTGGGCTCCATTACTCTTTCATGTTCCTGATTTTCTTTAAAGAGAAGGTTCTCTTTTGTTTTGTTTTTTTATTTTTTTTTATTTTCCCCACTTTTTGATCAATCGTGGACACCACCGACGCGAAGTGAAAAGAAACGGAAATGACATCAGCATGAAGGCGGACGGAAATTGGTAGGTACGATAAGGGTGAAAAGCCAATGGGTCGTCTTTTTTTATCGTCCACACAATCTGCAAGTCCGCCAAAGCTAAGATTGTAGACCATGATTTCTGATTGGATAGATGGCTGTTTTTGTTTCCTCCTGTCGTATCGCACTTACATTCTTATCTTACGCAGAGATAAAAATATTGACAGTTGTTTCAGCTTTTATTGTTGCTCATTTATTTTTGCGAAAGAGATCTCAGTAATCGATTGGGACGATGATTGCAAAAGAGAATGAGTGCGATGAACAAAAATAATGACGTTAAGTGCCCACTACTGTGTGTAAACTCAAATGCTGTCTTTAAACGGGCATAATTTTCCTCTTCTTCTACAATGCCCTCATATTAACATGTATTTATCATTGATTTAGAACTTTTATTGCATAATTGTTGAAACCTTTATGAAGCTTTCCTCTCCATTTAGCCTGTAGCATACTCTCTACATTAACTCTATTTAGCCATTAACTCTATACAGTTTGGTCCTATTCTATACATAGTCTTGACGTGCATAGACCTCCCTTATCCTCAAATCTCTTTATTATAAAATAATGTTAACCACCCAATGAACACATAAGTTGAGCATAAGTTGGCAAGACATTGGGCCTACAATTGGAGCTAACGTTGGCTGCAACCACTGGGCCAACATTTTGCCATTATCTGTATTGCAGTTATGCAACACTTTTTCTACATATTGGCTAACATTTTGCCAACATTTTTTTCTACATGCTTGCCAATATTGTGCTAATACTTTAAATAATATTGATAAAAGTTAAAAAATTTAACACTTGAACAAGATAATGTAAAAAAAAATCATAAAAATACTCGTTCTATAAATAACAAAATTGACGACATAATGATGTGGATATCATTGCATAAACCAGACATTATTATAAATACAGAAACTTGGCTTACTAGCTCACACTCACATAACTTGTTGCAACTTTCCAGGTATAACTTTATTCGTCAATACAGGGATACCAGGGGTGGAGGGGTCGCCCTGCTAATTGCAGATGAGTGGACTTATCAAATTAGAGAAAAGGAATATTTTGATGGTTTAGAATTCATATGTGTACAGTGTTCGTCTAAGAAGATAAACAATGCAACGCAAGGTTTTACGCCTATGAAAGTGGTGGATACACGACACACTACTTTACCACAGCTGGCTTTAAGACAAATTAAGTTAGTCATTCAACAATGGAATAATAAAAGTTCAAATAGAGATGGACCATTAACTATTGTGGTTATGAAGAACTGGGGTCAATTTGGGAATGTGCTTCTTCAAGAGTTGCTTCAGAAGATCTATGACTCGCAGCAGTTTCCAGTGGACTTTAAGAAAACCCTAATTGTACCTATTTATAAAAAAGGCTCTACACAAGATATAGTCAACTATAGGCCCATTTGTATTTTATCATCCTTGGCGAAGATATGTGAAAAAATAATTTTTGCCTAACTAACTCAGAGGTTATTATTTACCCCAATATTATTTACCATTTTCAATTATATCGTTAAGCTATGCCATTTTCAATTATATCGTTAAGGCCCTTGATAAAGGTCTTGTTTGCTTCCTAGTGAACACGGATATTTCTAAAGCATTTAACACCACTGATAGGCAGTTGTTTATTAAGCAATTTCATAGCTTTGGGGTAGATCCGGTCCAATTTCATAGCGATTTCATAGCTTTAAATCTGGTCCAGGATTATTTCGAACACAGGATTAACTATATTGAGCAAGCTGATTGTGTTATTGAACATCCTTCTTTAAGAGGCCTGTTGCAAGGCTCTCCACCCGCGACTGTTTTCTATGCTGCTGCAACAGCCGAAATACATAATGTACCTTTAAATTGTTATCTTAAGTCATACGTAGATGACTATTTTTTATACAAGGCCTGTTCAAGAGCAGAACAAGCTCAAACTTTACAAAAGATACAAGATGATTTGAGTGTTTTGAACACGTGGTATACTACTCATGGTCTGATGTTCGTCAGACTAAAACAAAAATATTGCTCATTGATAAAAAGAAACAGACTCCCTTACAAAAATGTAAAATCTTAGGCGTCACTTTAGATAATTACCTGTCGTTTAAAGAAGCAATTGAATTACTCATTGTTGATTTAAACCGTTTAAAATACCTGGTTAAAAGCCTTAAGAAACTGTTGAACCGAAGTGAAATGATTAAAATTATCAAGTCGTCCGTGGTTCCTAAGGTTGAGTACGGCGTTATAATCTGGTCGTCCGCTACTAAAGTGCTTATAACTACAGTACAAATAGCTTATAATTACAGTACAAACAGCTTATAACAATGTAATTCGGACAGCGTTTACCCTTTCCAAATACACATCGATTTCTGAAACTTGTATGGCTTATGATATCCCAACTCTCCGTATGATCATCGACTATGCTAACTTAAAGGAATTATACCTAGCCCTCACTAATGATCAACATCCGTCTCACTTTGTAGAACTTGGCTGTTGGACTCGGATCGAGATCGACAAACACAAAGATATAAACTCTCGCCGACTGTTATTATATCTAGGTTCCTTGAGCAGTTCTTTCCTTATAATGCCTTCTCCCTATGGAATGAGCTGTCGTTTAATATAAAGAATCAGATAATTAATTGTACGCTGAAGTCTTGCACGAATCATAAGAACCATGTTTATAAGTTCTTTCAGCAAGTTATACATGGGAATTAAATTTTATCTTTAATCCATTATATATCCCGTTGTGGGGTGCAAATTTTATAATAATAATAATAATAATAATAATAATAATAATAATAATAATAAAATTTATTGATGAAAATAGGAAGGAAAGTCTACATACCGGACTCGAACCAAGAACCTTCAGCTAATCGGGCTGGCTCAACACCTTCTAGATAAAGAAAGCCTGCGCACTGAAACGTCATTTATTGTTACGGCCATTAAACATCCCACTAAAAAGGCCATTGTTAATCGTATTTCTACCTACAGTGTCCCAAATTGATGTATACACTCTATGAAACGTTATAATTCAGCAACGAAATGAGACAAAAATATAAGGTTTGTTGTAATTTATTCCTTAAACTCCCTTAAGCCTGTACATGTTCAAAATGTCCACCTTCTGTCAAAGTACACTCCCAACACCAACGTCGAACAGAGCGACATACCGGCTGGATTGTAGCTAATGTAATATCATTGATGGAATGTTCAATGTGATCTCTTAATTCCGTCAGTGTTTGTGGCACACACTGTGTTCTTTCAAGTTCAAGTTCATTCTTCTTGTGGCGCGCACCGTCTACTTTGTGGTATACACGCTGTTCTTTCTTCCGCACTGATCTTTCAACATATCTGTCTCCGTTCCTTCGGCTTCAAACTTGTCTCGGAGTTTTGTTATTGTTACCTTTGTTAGCGGTAGTGTAACACATTCAACCCTCCAGCGTCGTTGAAGCTCAACATTCTTCACTTTCCAATAAAACATCAGTATCCACATAGATTCATCGAATGAAAGTCTCACCGTCATTTTGTTTTATAAACAAATGAACAACAATGAACGTGTTGCTATGCTTTTCCAGCGCGGTCTGCATTATACACAACAAACTTTATACATTATTTCTATCTCATTTCGTTGCTGAACTATAACGTTTCAAAGAGTGTATACATCAATTTGGGACACTCTATATAATAAACCCTAAATTTGGCCGTTTGATGAAGATGTAACAATGTATGACGTTTCAGTGCGTAATAAGGCACTAACTATATACATAGTCTTTTAATCCCCTGGTCTGTGCACAGGCATTGAATTCCATTGTTTTAGTCCAACAATTTATTTATTTATTATGCTGTATTTACTGAAAAGCACGGTCTATAGATATTCATGGTCATCGAGCTCCATTGTTAAAATGAAGCTAAAGTTTCTAGCTCCCGGTAGGGCGGGAACTCTATTGAAAAGTGGCGCTGCGGTACAATCGGCCCAACTGCGCCTGCAGCGCCTCCCTATTGATATATAGAAACTTTACTTTCATTTTCAGTTTCAATGAAAATCTCTACCGCAGGTTGCAGTCAGCCTTAGTGCGTTCTAAGCGGCACCTGGCGCGATCTGTTTTCCTTAGCTTCTCGAAACAATGGAAAATGGCCGAAGCTCGATGACCATGAATATCTATAGACCGTGATAGAAAGACTGGCGGCTAGCGACACGGCAGAACATGACGTCACGGCGAAAAATGGAAGGGAGAGCGCAGTTTTTCAGAAGTTTTTCTATCAGTTTTTCTGCAGAAAAGACTTTCGCACAGGCCTTTTACTATCTGGCAGGCCGTGTTTAAATTTAACAAACTTTTACCACTCTCGGCGCTTCGCGCCTCACGTCAGCCCTGCGGGCCTCATTCAATGAGGCTCATTGGTCACTATTTTCCGTTACTCGAACGCCTTCGGCGTTCTGTCTACGACGTCCCCCTCCGGGGGTAAATAATTGATATATACCCCAACCTATTTGGTTACAGGGGGCAGTTGGTTTCCCCTCGGCCGGTTACAGGAACTTGCCATGAAGTCATGTTCCACCGTGTCGCTAGCCGCTTCTATAGAAAGTATACGCATTCCGCCATCTTTGGTCAAACGTGCAGTGCATTATGATCGTCGGGTCATCTGAAATTTCGCTTTCATATTTTTAATATTTTAATATGAGTGGTTGTCATCCTACTATGCGAAGAATCCGTAACGTATATTGTTAAGAGTTTTCATCGCACCAACAATATGCGCGGACCAACAATATATAGCTCATGTCCAGCAATGCAAGGCAAAATTTGTTCAACCGTGGTCTACGTGATAGATAAAGGCCTGCTCATTCGTCTTCTCTACAATGGTAGCAAATGAAATAAGTAAGGTTGGGCTTTCCTGCATTAATATGTGCTTCCTACTGGCAACACCTAGAGGGAATTTAGAGTATTAACATTTCACATATTACGTCAGGCTTTAGCACATACGACATTTATGGGAGTTGGGATCTATTCTCTTAGATTTACTCAACTTTAATAATAATAATAATAATTAAAATTTATTATAATATTTGATGAAATATACAAAGAAAATCTGGCATTTACAGAAGCCATTATATTGGAAAGTCTGGCTTATATTGGAAAGTCGAGTTTACAAATAAAATACTTAAAAAATAAATATACAAAATTTGAAAATTCGTAAAAAGAAGTTTTTTACAAGATAAAATTAGAAGGTGTTCCGATTATTATGTACATTAAATTGTATTTACTTGTATTTTTATCCTATAATAAAAGGTTTTTTAATAATAATTATTTATATTGTATTTTTTTTAAAGCGCTTATCCTTTTTTTTTTATTGTTTTCTGCATTGTTAAATTTTTATTAATAATGTCTAACAAAGGACAAGCGCATGAAAAAAATGCCAGATTGGCAACGTTGCTTGAGGACTTGCGCCACGGCCACCTAAAACTACCGTGCTTGTGCTTCCTATTGGAGACCTCTACTGACAGAAAGACATAACAGTTCGCTTTTTGCCGGTAGAGGTCGCCAGTAGAAAGCACTTTCAGCAGCTGCCGCTGATTACACGATTTCTTAGCGAATGAGCAGGCCTTTATCTGTCACGTAGGCCACGGTTCAACAATACGCCAGTCGTGTTTGTGTCAAAAACTATACAATGGAAGGTACGATTTTTATTATAAAGGGTGTCCCAAAATGAACTGGCATTTTGATTTTGCCGCCGTTTTTTTCGTGATACAATCCGAGTAGAGATTTTTTATATGCTCTCATTAATAAACATTGAGGTTAAATTATACAATCGAATAACGCGCAGAAATTGTAAAAATTCACTTCAAAAATTTAAAGGTCGTCTTATCTCTCAACAAGGCGATGTGAATTTGCCGCCAAGATCATGCGCCATGACATCGTTATACTTCTTTCTCTGGGGTTATCTTAAGGATAAAGTGTATATCAATAAACCACAAACTATTGAGAACCTCAAAGATGAAATTCGACACAATATTGCTGAAATTTCCTAGCAATTATATCAACATGTTATTGAAAATTTCCTCAAAACAGTGATTTTGTGATATCAAGGTCGGAGCGGTCATAATCTCCACGTTTTTACTTTTTTATAAAGCAAAAATATTATACATTTTCCAATGAAAAATGTGTTTTATTAAAAAATTAAAATGTCAGCTCATCTTGGGAGATAAACGAGCTGACATTTTAAACGTGTACGTGACGAATTTGAAGATGGTAAGCATAAAACGAGCGTATCGTAACACGTTTGGTATCAGCATTGTTCTTCGACTACACGGTAATATGCCACTCTTGCGTTCCGTATGGAAACATAAGCACATAATGCAGAGGATCATAAAATGGGTGATTTTCTAAAATCCGACGAATCCTACCATCTGTGCACTGGCGCAAAATAATATCACGATGTGCACTGACTCCACTGCCAGGTAAAACCACAGCAACGTCCGAAGTTGTCGGTAAATTGTGGAGTCGACGGTCATTAAGTTGAACTTTTGGGGTATTAAGCAATACAACAGCCAATTCCGAATAATCAGGTTCATTATAAGCTACAAAATTCAGCGTGGATAATGCAAGATAATTCGTTTTAATACCAAGAATACCGTTATAGGCGACTGATCAGTTTGTGGAGTTCGAACGTCGACAATTTCCTGTTCGCCCAGCTTATGCAATGACAATTAACAACTCCTTAAACAGCATTGGTATATACCTAGAGTAGATAGATATTGATACCCCGCCTTCGTTTTGCCTTGAAAAGCTCGGCGAAGATGGGCATCTCAGCTAGTTGTCTACTATCTAAAGACAATGGTGGTTGTGCAACACCAAACTTTTCAAATGGTTCAACTGTTTAGATTTTTTATTTTTCCAAAAACTGTAAAAGAAGAAGGATTTGCTTACAAAATTGTCGTCGTAACAAATGGAAGGCCACAGCTAATTCTAAACGTTGTGAGAGAAACTTTACTTCGTTCATTTACAAAGGAAACGCCTAAAACGCTTTACCTAGAGCCCTTTTTACAAAAATTTACAAAAACAAACCAAACAAAATTTCATATTAAAAGCTATTTATGAATAAAATTAAAAAATAATCGTATATTTCATCACTTTTAAAGCCGTAAATTTTATTTATTTTATATATTTTTAGCACTAAACTCAAATATTTAGAAATTTCCAATACATCGGTATAGAAATAATGACCGACAATGGCGGATTGCGTATATCTTCTATAGTGCTTTAGTGCGCAGGCTTTCTTCATCTAGGTGGTGTTGGCTGACTCCCTAACCAACTGAGCCACTGTGTACATGGAAGCACATGGAAGCATTACGCTATCTACACGTCTTTTGCGCTGACTATAGCCAACACCTCCTAGAGAGAAAGTGTTGTTAGAGCAGTTATCTAGTTCGCAGGTTGGGACTATCTTTCCTGATGGCGTAATAGTCATTAAGGAACAACTCACGAATGGTCTATGAGGGTTTAACCTCGGCTATATCTCATATATATAAATTATTGATGAAAATAGGACGAGCTTGGACTCGAACCAAGGAACCTCAGCTACTCCCGCTACTCGAACCAAGAGTTCGCCATCTTGTCCTACGTGCATCACAGACACGCACCGGCCAGGATATTCGCGTACCTAAAGTATTTTTTATATAATTGAAATGTTGGAAAGAATCTAACACTTGTTTTTTAAATTTTTAAAGTGAACCTTTAGTCAAAAATTTTTTTTTGATATTTTAGACATTTAAGTCTAAAAACACTAGTCCGCGTGGAAAAAATTCAATATCTACGTTTGTTTATTAATAAACAACATTTTTAGACGAAATTCGGGGAAAGATGGCAGCCTCCATGGGCTATAATTTTTTGTCTAAAAATGCTGTTTATTAATAAATGAAGGTAGATATTAAATTTTTTCCACGCGGACTAGTGTTTTTAGACTTAGATGTATAAAATATCAAAAAAAATTTTTGACTAAAGGTTCACTTTAATTTAATATTTTAAATAAACCTATTGCAATAAGTAACAATAATTGATAATCTTTTCTGATACATGCGATTGCTTTGATTAGTATTGCGCAGTGTTGCCAACTTAGCGGATATTACTAAAAAATTATGGCCTATTGGGGACTGCTGAGTGGCACCGAGTTACGTTTGTCCTTTTCTTTGGTAGCAATAAATAAATCAATCAATCAATCAAACCAATTTCACTTCATTAGTACAATTGAATTCAACTGATTTTTGCGGATTTTTAGCTGTTTTAGCGGTAAAATTTTTTTGAGTTGGCAACACTGGATACGAGAGACACGTTAGCCCAAGCCAGGGCCACCGCTTGCGCGCCAACTGGCAACAATGATCGTGAGAGATATGTTCGCCCAAAGTAGGGCCGCCTCTAGCGCATCAACTGCGAACAATCTCCCAGCGTGGTCAATAGTCCCAACAAAAAGCCAACAAATATCCAACGCTTTGAGCTCACTGGGCCGTTCTTTTATGCAACATTGAAATTTCTTCCAAACGCGTTTCGGTCCTTAGACTATCGTCAATGGACTAATCTTTGGGTTACAATTGAAAGCATGGAAATGCCTGGGGGCTCCTCTCCTCCTTATATTATTTTGACCCATCAAATGACAGTTTCCCCATTTTTCAGGCGCAAGGGATATGAAAGTACCATATTATTTATAACTGGGAAATGAGACTAGGTCCTAACGCGGATATTAATTAAATATACAGAATACTAGAGAAAATTCCACGACCTGGACTCGAACCAGGGATTGGATATATTAACCACTAAGCCACCGTACGTATGAAAGCATTTCATTATCAGATATGCCATATGAGCATAGGTAGCAACTCCTTGTTCGAAAGCCCGCACTATCTTACTGTTAAATTGTGAATAATTTTTTTTAAATTACAAAAGGTGTTCAAACTGTTGACGCTTCACACTGCCTTATCATTGAATTCTGACACAGCCGTGTCTCTTACGTGGTCACTTGCAGCCACAATTCGTGCTACCAGCTCCTCTTCCGACTCCACATGAGTATCATACACCACTTTTTTCAGATCACCCCAGAAGAAAAAATCTAAAAGGTCATGGTCAATAGTTTGAACACCTTTTTGTAATTTTACAAACCAAATCAAACATGTAGTATTTGATTATTAATAACGTTGTGACCATCGGTATCAAGTTTTCTAATTTCTCCGTTCGCTGGTAATACATTAACGAGAGAGATAGTATTATGGGGAAGTCTCAGGCAGCCATTGTATGTAGGATGTTTGACAGTTTTTTTATGTATCAAGAATTCACTGGCGATCTCTTGTTTACGGCAAAAATCTATTCAAAATTAGGTCCTCTACCATCCCAAAAAGTTTGTGCACAGAGTTCGTAAACACCTTGTCTAAGCAGTTTCGTGGTTACTAAACATCTATTGAATACACGAACACATCATTGTTTGGGGAGAAAAATACTAATGCTTGTATATACGAAGGGAGGTCAGTAAATAAGTTAAAAATGGATATTGTTAGACAAATTCATTTATCGCAAACGGATGAATCCAAGAAAAAAAAAAAGACTTTCTACTTTGCAGAACTAGAAGAGGTTGATTTTCGAAAGTGCTACCAGTTATCGCATGAAACTTTCGAGATAATTCAAGATTTATTTTGTTTTACGTTGATAGACCCAGACCTTACACAGATTGTCCCTGGTTGTAAGATCTGTATTTTTGCCTATGAAAAATAAATGAGTGCACGCGGTGCCCACGAAGGTTCTTGCGATGGACAGCGGCCGCTTCGTTAGTCACAGATGATTTAAGCAAATTCGGAGATTTTCAAAGGGTTTGTTTAATTGTCGACATCTCTAAGATGAAACGAGATATACTGAAGAGTGTCACATGTATTTAGGCTAAAATTTGGAGTAACGCAGTGGAAATAAAATAGCATGTAACAGCACACAAAATAGAGTAAATAAAGGATAAAGTTTATTGTAAATAAAGAAAAAGTAGCAAAAGATAAAGAGGAGTCAAATGGGCACCTCCTTGCAAAAATAAATTATGAACACTAATCACAAAAATGCAATTAAATAACAGTTCAAGATAAGTATGAACAGGTTAACCTTACCTGCACCTCAATGCAAGATAAACCTAAACTTAAAGATTAATCTTGTAAATAAGCCAAACCTTCAAGGCACACTTACCCTAGCAGTAAATTACATCATAGGCTTAAACGTAAGCCCTTACATTACTATTCAGTCAGATAACCAAAACAAAGCTTATAAGCTAAACAAAAGCACATAAAGCTTAAAGTATAAATGACCTCAAAAGGAATTACTGCTATACAGCAAATTAGGCAGCTGAAGCTGCTAAAGAAAGAACAATAGCTTGCTAGCTAAATAATTAAATCGCTTAATACTAGACACCTGTTATAAGCCAAATGGAAAACCAGCAAATTAACTGGGTCGGTCTTTAAAACAATTAAATAAGAGCTAACCTATCAGCCAAACATTTTAAGCAATTAGCAAACAATATGGCATACAAAGGCTTAAACTAAATATGTCTAAAGTAATTCAATTGAACGGCTACAGAAATTTACAGTAATCATTCACATAAATTTCGCAGCAAACACAAGAGGATACAAAATCACAGAACGGCGCACTCGCTAATTAAAATGTTCCAAATTGCGAGGACACGAACTAGTTAAATAATTTTTATCACAAAGTCACTATCGGTAAAAGTTCAAAGTCCGGGGAAGTCCACTAAGATTAATATTACAACCAGTAAGGATACAACAAATACACACTTTGTGGAAATCTTTTCACTTCGGAGACTCCACGTCACAAGAGAGACCTGTGATAAGGAATTAATACATTAACTGGCTAAATAAAATGTGTTGAAATGAAAACATTAAAGCACAAGACAAGAAAAACGGGCTATATCGTGACTTGGCACAAGATAAAGTTTCTACGAACGGTAGATGGCACTTCACTTAAAACTTTATGATGACGAAGCCATAATCGCTCGAAAAATAGGCTCGCATACCACCTGGCCAAAGCCCACACACTTGAGTGCATAAACGTATGTCACGGCGACTTAGCTCGGTGAAGGATTTTCTAACCAATACGGCCGTACAGCCTACAGTGAAAGAAGCACTCACCAAGAAGAAGCCCTGGTCGGCGACCGTAACACTCGGCACACGGGGCAGCACGTCGAACGCCGTCGTCGGGCACTTTTCATGTCGCGGAGTCTCGCATTTTGCCTCGTAAGCAATCTCCGCCAACGGAGCTTCTCCGCACGGCAGGGTATTACGCAATGAGGCACTCGCCGCCTCCGTAGGCGTCTCCGTTGCGGTGACTTGAGGACGAGCCTTCTCCTCCGGCGAAACGAAGACCAAGCAGTCTCGATGCCCTCCGTCGTTCGTGGCCAGGAGCTTCTTTTCCCTCGATCGTTCGTCGGTAGACGCCAAACTCCTTCTCCTTCTCCGTCTCCGCTCTCGCCTCGAGACCGCAGTTGAAAACCTCGCTCCTCCCTCATTGGTTGCTGCGTCGTGATGCTGTCGATGACGATGTCGACTTCGATTTCGTTTTCGCTCCGAATTGTAAAATATTCTAGAGCGAAAACGATCGACTATGTCGCCGGAATCATTAAAATTCCGTGACAAAGAGCCAAAACATTATGACCACCTACTCTCTAACGCGTTGCGCCACCTTTGGCCTGCAAAACAGTTGCAACTCGCCTTGGCATGGATGCCACAAGTTCTTAGGTTGTATCAAATGTCTAAGCAGCGGTTACGCAAAGTCGAGATATTCCGACATGGTGATGTTTGAGCTCTGAGCTGCCGCTCCATGTCATCCCAAATGTGCTCTATCGCATTAAGATCCGGCGAATTTAGTGACCGGGACATTAATTGGAATTCATCCTTATGCTCCTCGAACCACTCCAACACAATTCGAGCCTTGTGACATGGGGCGTTGTCCTTCTGGAAGATTCCATTTCCAGTTGGGAAGACAGACACCATGTAAGGGTGAAACTGGTCCGCAATGATATTCAAATAGTCCGCAGCTTTCATGGTCCGTTCTACTACAACTACGGGTCCCAGAGCCGCCCATGAGAACGTCCCCCAAAGCATAATACCGCCACCACCAGCCTGTACGGAAAACGGGAGCAACTGTTCGCCAGGCAACTCTTTTCCACTTATCCATGGTCCATTCTTGATGTTCCCGGGCCCACTATAGGCGTAGTTGACAATGGCGCTTGGTCAACAGAGGCACAAGAGTGGGACGTCTGCTGCGCAGTCCCATATCCAACAGTGTCCGCTGAACTGTGTGTTCCGAAACACTTGTATTTGAACCTGCGTTGTATTTGTCAGCTGAGCCACTGTCTGGCGCCGATTTGCTTTACCAAGCGGGACACTCTCCGACGTCCTTTGTCTTTGTGACGCGTAGGCGTCCAACACTTTGGTATCTACTGCTGGTTTCACCGTCATTTATCCACTTTGCATAAATACTAACAACGGCAGATCGTGAACAATCTACCAGTCGTACAGTTTCGGAGATACTCCTTCCGAGTCTTCGGGCCATTACAATCTGCCCTCTATCAAATTCGCTTAGATCAGCAGCCTTTTCCATCACTCGCAAAATTAAGTGAAAGACTGATTTCTTGCCTTCTTCTTCAGCAGTTAAATACCATTCCTACTTTATTATGTGCCCTCCACGTGATCCAGACGAGTTCATTTACCAATGTGGTGATGATCATAATGTTTTGGCTCTTCAGTGTAGAATGCTGTTTTTATGACGTACCAGTGTTTGCGTAAAATTAGAATACATGTATTGGTAACTTAAATTAGTTTTTGAACTTTGCTCTGGTACTATTATATTTCTTTCTTTTTTTTCTCCCTTTCTTGTGACTCAGCTATGCTTTTTTTTGTTTTCTTTTCATTTTTTATTTTATTTATATGTATTTTTCATTAATCCCGTTTTTGGGATTTATCCCCCGGTATATTTGGTGCATTATTCCCCACTATTGTTTCAATTATTATTATTATTATTATTATTATTATTATTATTATTATTATTATTATATTGTATCCTTTGGGGACTACCTTCTTTAAGCTTTTAGCTTTCTTAATATTTGTAATGATTATTAAAATAAATAAATAATAATAATAATAATAATTTGATAATAATAATTGTAGCAACAACGGGGGAAATAACCCATCGGATAAACCGGAGGGTAAAACCCCTAGTTGCCCCCCAACAAGCAGAAGCCCAAAACGGGGTTAATGAAAAATACACATAAAATAAAGTAAAGTAATAAGCGAGATGAAAAAGATGCAAAAAGCAACCGAGTCTTATAAAAAGAAAAACAAAAAAAAAACAAAAAGAAAACAACCGAATAAAAAACAAAAACAAACAAAGAAAAAAATAAAAAAAAAGAAAAAGAAAAAAAAGACAAGACAACTACCAACAAAAAAGAATAGAAAACTAAGAAAATAAATGCATATGCAGACTATCAGCAGAGGATAAATCTATGTCGTTAAAATGACGTTCTCAATCAAAAGAGAGACATTGACCTTATGAAAGGCTTTCGAAAAGACGAGAAACAGTGCATCTACCTATGTTCTACTATCCAAATTACGAGTTACATAGTGGGTAAATGAGGCGAGGTTCGACTGAGTGCTTCTCATAGCCCGAAAACGTGCTGTTCATCTGGCAAATAAGGCTCGATATAAAGTGTTAACTGGTCTGCAACCAGCGACTCCAGAAGTTTTGCTGGAAAAGGGATGATAGTGATAGGTCTATAGGCCTTTACACCAGACGACTCAGACTTTTTAGGGATAGGATTAATAATTACCCTTTTCCAGGCATTGGCCAGCAGTCAACGATGTATTGAACAGATACAAAAAAGGAATAATCATACACTCTATGCATCCTTTAAAGATGTAGTCCGGTATATTTAAAGACGTATAGGCTTTAGAGGCTGACAATTTTCTAGCACGATCCATCACTTGTTGTTCCGAGACAGCTTGCAGTCTAAAAGTGGAATTAACTCGCTGCCAACAAGCAGTATGATTACCTGCATCTGCGACAAGAGTGCCATCATTGTCCATCTAAGCAACGAATGAGGCAGCTAAGTTGGAAAGTTCATCATCATCTAAGTATGTAGACTTATGATTAACTTGAGAATAAAATAAAACTCTTTTTCCACAACGAAACAGGAAATGAACAAAAAGAAAAAGACCGAAAATAAAATGAAAAAATACAACCTGAGTCTGTAAGCGCTTTTCGAAAGCTTTGCTTTCATCATTCAGCAGCCAAGGAGCACCTCGAGAGAACTTGAGAGAACTGACTTGGAATAGAGGTGCTTCAGACTCAGGTTGTATTTCGAAAAGCGCTTACAGACTCAGGTTGTATTTTTTCATTTTATTTTCGGTCTTTTTCTTTTTGTTCATTTCCTGTTTCGTTGTGGAAAAAGAGTTTTATTTTATTCTCAAGTTAATCATCTGCATTATCCACATAAGATTTCTAGACAATTTAGTTATGTAGACTTATGCTTACTCAAATTTAGGAGCTTTCTGGAGGTGTCCAAAAACATTCGTGGGTTTAAACGGACAAGTGATTCCAACGATCTAAAATAGGCCTGCTTGTCCTCGCTCCATTGCTTTTTAAACGATTTTCCGGCTTCAGCAATATTAATATGTATACAGTGCAATCATGGCTTCACGACTGCCTGTATTGTTCTTTATTGTTATCGTTGTTAATTGATGTATGTAATTGGTGGAGAAGATTGATTATGATTAACCAGCGTAATGTATTGTAAACGTTTTCCCGAGATACAGACGTAGCCGACTGGTCCGACTTCCACGTTTTTTTTATTTTATTAAGTAGCGGAAGAATGGAGCTACTTATTGTTTTCACGATGTCCGTTTGTCTGTCCGTCCGTCCCCTTCATAATTTCCGCATTTTTTGAGGTAGAAGGTTGAAATTTGGAATGTGGCTTACTATGGGCATGTGCACTATTTAGTTTAGTTTTGATTGGCCCACTGGGGTCGGAGTTTCGATGGCGGAAATTAGAGGGGACCAAAAGGTCTAATTACGAGTATTTATGCATGTAAAGGAGTGAAATTCGATATGCAGGTTCCTCTAAGCAAGATCAACATTACTGTAAAGTTTGTGCCAAATTGTCCCAATAGGATCGGAGTTATGGGGGTGGCAATCACTTGGTCTTTAGAACTATGGCAGCATATGGAGTGTCATATATCATTCGATCGAAAATTATGAGAAAGGAAAGAAAATAGGGTTCTTTATTTTCTAAATACAAGGTTCGAGAAAATCAATTTTTGATTTAAAAAATGGGGGGTTAAAAAGTGCAGATGAAGGAATAAAAAAATAGATGAACTCAGGGCTATACCTTCCTCGGGAGGATTAATTTCTTGTTGTTATCATATCCATACTTATTTTTTAAATGAAGACTAAAAATAATAAAATAAAAAATATAAAATAAAAATTTTTAAAGCACACACTTTCACCTTTAAAAATGCAGTAAAAAGTTTTTTTTAAAAATCTGATTTTAATATATAACGTTTTCTTTTTAAGTACATTACAATATCTCATCCCAGTTTGGGGTGGAACTTATGTGACTCATTTAAAACCAATTATAAATCTTTTTAATATGCTGACTCGTTGTATCTTTAACAATAATGATTTTCGTAAAAATCAAATAATGAATTTTCATCAATTTTATCTTTTTAATTTGGCAAAATATACATGTAATTATGTAAAAATGAAACAGCCAATTTTCAGACATTTTAATTATAATTTAAGAAATTCTAAAAATCTGACTATTCCAATTGAAATTCCAAAGCATTCTTTCGTTTTCCATCAAATAGATTATAATTATAAAAAATTGTTTAATGATCTACCAAATGAAATAAAATTATGTACTGATGGACGAAAATCTAGATAT
>JAHWFO010028375.1:0-11634 GCA_023313115.1 Rhysida immarginata | reverse complement strand
GGGGGGGGGGGGGATTTCCTGAGGTCCGTGATGTGTACTCCCTGATCAGAAAACTCCTGGAGCTCTTCCAAAGTGACCGATTGTCTGATGCCATAGATGTATCCGACTGATGAGGTCAGGAATTTGGGAACTTCGAAGACAAGAGAATAGACACCAATGTCAGAGAATTTAACACACGCAGCGGCGTGCGACTTGTTGTAAAATTTAACGAGGAATTTTCCCGAATTTAACTTGGAGACATTGGGGGTTTTTCCGGTAAGAGACAGTAACATAGATCTGAGGAGATCTGGGGAGATGTCCTCCCTCGTGACCGTAGGATTGACATTGACATTTGGGGAGCCTGAGACATTGCTACTGGTCGTTCGATGGACAGAAATCAGAAGCCAAGGTCGAGAGCAGCATTCAGCTGGTCAGAAATAGAACTTACAGAGCTAGAAGAGGTTTTGGAGGTAGCATTTGAAGTTGAAGACATTTGTTTATTTTCGCCAGAGCTAGAGGAAGTGGCCTGCGAAGACGCAGCATCTTGACTTGTCCATCAGATTCATTACCATTAAATTTGTTTTTGCGCTTTTTATCACTTTTATTATCACTTCTTCCGCCTTTAGAATGTGCCCTTGTGGCTGGGTCATTATGAGGGCTCCCATTGGAGTCTTGAGGGTTATTCGTCAGGTTTCGACGCCTCTTCTCTGGAGGGGAAAGGCAAACACTTTTCCATCCCTCCACATCGAACTCCACATCCATTTCCACCTCCATCCTCCCCTCAGAAGAAGAGCGTCGGGGACGCGCGCTGGGGGGAGGGGGGTCCCCATCCCGTTCACCAAGACAGCAAAGCGGGAAGCGGCGCAGTTCGATTATAGAGAGGAAATGCGGAAATTGCATTTTCTTTATTTTTTATTAAACAGTTTAACTTTATATAGGCACAAAATAAACCTTCTCCGGATAGAAATATAATACGAATCAAAAACAGCTATACTTGTTCGAATAAGACACTGGCAAGGCGCGTTCTAAAATTATTTATCTTAGGAGCTAATTTTGATCAAACTGGCGAAGTCGCCATCTTGGATCGGAATCCACCACTTTCTTTCTCATTTCATATCGTGGGGCTGTTTTTCTTCGAATAGCCATGTGACTCTCAATGGAACATGGTTGTGCGCATGCGTTTCTTTGGGGTGCAACTAAAACCTGATAGCATGCAGGCCAATGACGTATATTAAAGATAGACTCCGAATCCTATTGTTAACAACGGCAAAAAGTGAAGCAAATTGAGCCAACACCTCCTAAAGAGAGTGTTGATTGAGCCATGATAGTTCTGTGCAGGAGTGAGCCGCGGACTAATTTGCTGTCTGGCTGTTTTGTTTTTGAAGATTTTGGGCCCGAGGAATAATTAATTCAAAACCATTCCTCAAAGTTAAACTGCGTACAACTGTACAAATAGATAAGAACAAGGTCCAGGAATCATTTTCCACAAAAATAAATCAAAAATACGTAACTAAAATGAAAATACGTAACTGAAAGACAATCGAAACGAAATTGAAATTGAAACCATGATCGAAAAATTGTTTATAAAATTTAATAAAATACTTCAAATACAAAGTAAACGAAAAGATAAACTTATCATCCGTGATCGGCGTGTGAAAGAATTATTAATCAGCTACTCTCGTGTTTAGCCATGTGTTTTGCATCAACTTCAGTCACTTTCGGCCATGACAGTTCTGGGCATGGAGCTACCCAATTTGCTTCAAGTTACAACAATAGAATTCGGAGTCTCTCTTTAATATACGTCATTGATGCAGGTCACCCAACACCACCGTGAAGATTTATAACGAATTCTCAGTGTTTTCTCTCAATGAAATGCTTAATGAAATCTCAATGTGAATATAGAAACCATTCATTATTATTATTATTATTATCCTTAAGATTTCCATCTTCTTCAGTGTTAACTGAGACTTTAAGCAAAGAGTACGGGTTTTCACCAAAGTAACTCTTTGCTATTATGCAGAGTTGAGAAATTTTCT
This sequence comes from Rhysida immarginata, assembly GCA_023313115.1. Taxonomy (NCBI): domain Eukaryota; kingdom Metazoa; phylum Arthropoda; class Chilopoda; order Scolopendromorpha; family Scolopendridae; genus Rhysida; species Rhysida immarginata. Next base: position 9,619 of record JAHWFO010028375.1, on the reverse strand, counting down.
TGTAATGTGACATGTTGAGATAATTATAGCCTTTTGTAACTCAATATATATGTTTGGGCTCAAATGAAGTGTTTTAAAACTATTTTGAATTTGTTTCGGGACTATACCAGTAGCTGAAATAACGATGGGCAATATATACACATGATCCAAATTCCAGATTCTCTTTATTTCTATAGCCAATTCTTGGTACTTGGCAACTTTTTCTGCTATTGTTTTCTCGACATTATGAGAAAGTGGTACTGCAATATCCACTAAATAAGAGGTTCTATTTTGTTTGCTAATTAAAATTATATCTGGTCTATTGTTGCTGATGGTTTTATCTGTTTGAATCGTCAAATCATAATAAAGCTTGTATGAAGCATTCTCCAGAACTGTTTCGGGGTTGTATTTATAATATGGTGCATAGTTATCTATTAATTTATGTTGATGGGCCAGTTTTTGATGAACAATTTTTGCCACTTGATTATGCCTATTAAGATATTCTGTGTTGGCTAGCATCCTGCAGCCGGATATAATGTGTTGAATTGTTTCTGGGGTTTGAAAACATCTTCTACATTTATCGTCTGCTGAGTTATTATCCTTAAGTATATATTTTGCATAGTTCTTTGTATGGATAACTTGATCTTGGATGGCGATCATGAACCCTTCCGTTTCTGCATAGATTTCGCCCAGTGACAGCCATCTGTTAGATGCAACTTTATCCACACTCGACTGATTGAGGTCATTAAAATGACGTCCATGCAGTTCCTTCTGGGCCCATATTTCCACCTTTCTATTCAAACGAATGGCATTTATATTGGTTGTTGTTTGAAGAGATCTATTTTTTAAATTTAGTGGTGTAAAATTGTTGTCAATATACACTATTGATCTATGCATTGGCGAATTTTGAGATTTATTGTAGAAAAAATTTTGAAGATTATGTATTTGAGTTTCTAAGAGTTGCTGTATATCCATTATTCCCCTACCTCCCATATATCTTGGTAGTGTTATTCTCTCTATTGCAGCCTTCGGATGATGCAAATTGAATTTTGTGAGAGTTGTTCTGATGGATCTCTCTATTCCAGCTATTTCAGTTTTCGACCAGTTGATTACTCCAAACGAATATGTCAACACAGGTACAGCGAATGTGTTGATGGCTTTTATGACATTGCGTGCATTCAGTTCAGTTTTAAGAATGGATTTAAGTCTATTGTTAAATTCAGCTGTTAATTCCACCTTAATTTGTTTGTGCTCTATTGATTTTGATTGACGAAATCCTAAATATTTGTAGTGATCACTTGCTTCCATGGATTTTATTGATTCATTGTTTGGAGTATTATAATTTCCAGGCTTGATTTTTCCCTTTTCTATATGAAGAACTCTGCATTTATCCAATCCGAACTGCATGCAGATATCTTTTGAGAAGGTTGTAGTGATGTCCAAAAGATATTTAAGCTGTCGTTCATTTGAAGCATAAATCTTGATATCATCAATATATAAAAGATGTGACAAAGTAAAACTGTTGTCTGAACCATTTCTAATTTTGAATCCATAATTAGTGCTATTGAGAATATTAGACAAAGGGTTTAATGCAAGGCAGAACCAAAGGGGACTCAAAGAATCCCCTTGGAATAAACCTCTTTTTATATCAATTCTTGGCGTTGTGAAACCTTTATTGGAAAGTTGAACATGCAGAACAGTATTCCACTTTGTCATAGTTGCTTCCAGAAATTTAATAATAGTACTGTTAATTTTGTAAATTTCCAAAACTTTTAAAAGCCAATTATGTGGAACACTATCAAAAGCTTTACAATAATCTATAAAAGCAACATGAAGATTTCTACTTTGTTTACGTGTTTGTTGAAGAATTACCGAATCAATTATCAGTTGTTCCTTGCATCCCATATGATACTTCCGGCATCCTTTTTGTTGTTCCGCTATCATATTATATTGATCAATATGGTTGTACATTTTATTTGTGATGCATGAAGTTAATATTTTATATATAGTAGGTAGACATGTTATGGGTCGATATTGTTCAGGATCATCCGTATTTATTGATTTAGGTTTCAAGTATGTTTTTCCTGTCGTAAAAAATTCTGGTAATTGTATTGGATTGTTTATAATATCTGTAAAACATTTGGCTATGAATACATGTAAAGATGTAAACTGCTTGTACCAAAAATTTTGAATTCCGTCGAGTCCCGGTGACTTCCAATTATGTGTATTTTTTATTACCTGTTTGAGCTCTTCAGTTGAGATACCAGAAAATTGCATTTCTGCTAAGTTGGAATATAAATTTTCTTCCTTTCCAATCCAGTTCGCACTGAAATTGCTTTCTACTGGATTCGACCATATTGAGGACCAGAAATTGTATATATCAGCCTGGGCTGGTACACCGCTCTCGGCTTCATTTGCCGCGGGTGACCTTAGCTGTTTATAAAAAGATTTTTCATTCGATTTAAACTGAAAATTTTGTTGCTTTCTATTGAATGACTTATTATATCTTTTAAGGCGCCCGACTTTAACTGCTAATTTCTGTTTATTAAGTTCGAGGTACTCTTTAACATGTCTGTTGTGGTTATCATCTGCGGTATTGGTATTAATACTTTTAAAAACTGGCTTTAGTGATAATACCAGTTTTTTTGATCTATTTCCATTTTGATATTGTGTCAATTTACCGATTTGTTGCCTAAGATATTCTATATCATGTTTCATGCGCTTTTCCACGGAGGTATGGGTGGTTTTCTTTTTGTTGTTAAGTCGGATTGGACGATTGGTTTAATTTTGAAACCCAAATATCTACTGATTGTAATAGAAGCTGCATATATCAAAGTATGAATATCAGATATATTGCTTAAATATTGCTTGAGCTGAGGCAAAATATTATTTACTATTGCAATAGTTTGTGTTAATTTTATGGAAGTATTTATTTTTGGTATTTTAGGTCGTCTGTTGGGATCAGTTCCATAAAATTCTATTATTGTCCTATTTAGCAGATCTGATAATTCGATCATGTCACCATTTGTTGTTTCAGACTGATTAATTGTATCTAACTGGTCCTCTACTATTTGTAAATTCTGTTTTGGTAATATGTCATTGAACGAACTATTTAGAATTGGTAGGTCGATAGAAGAATGCATTAACGATCGTTTTACTTCATTGCACGTTGGAACAATGTTTATGGTATCTTCTTTCTGATTTTGCTGGGGGTTCATGTTAATATTTCCGAACAATTCTGTGCTTACTTGCTGCTTTATTTCTTCTAAAATTGAAGCTGGTATAAGACTTTTGAGCACTAAGATTATTATTATTATTATTATTATTATTATTATTATTATTATTATTATCATCATTATTATCATTGTTTGGGGAAGCCAAACTTGGATCAAGTCCGGAAGCCAATCCCAGAAGCGGACCCAAAAGAGGCCCAAAGCCCAAGGGACTCAAATGCGAGGGAGGGAAAGTTATGAACTCGTGGGAGTATTGATGTTTGGGTGTAGGAATTTCCTTACTATGTGACAGGTGTTTAGAATTGTGGCTTTCTGTAAGGTATTGTATAAGTGTGGGTTTAAATTTAGTGTTGACAGGCTTTTGTGTAGCGAGTGTGGAATAATCCCAGTGGCAGAAACAACGATAGGGACAATGTGTACTCTGTTAACTCCCCAAAGGCAAGATCCGTATATTTAGTGATTTTGTCAGTGTATGTCTTTTGTAAATTGTGTGTGTTGGGGATGGAGATATCAATTATGTAAGTCACTTTGTTTTGCTTATCTACTAGTGTAATGTCTGGTCTGTTATGAGGGATAGTTTTGTCAGTGATTATAGCTCTGTCAAAATATAGTTTGTGTGGTGTTCTCTAAGACAGTGTCGGGGATATATTTATTGTAAGGAGTGTGGATGTCCCTTAGGCTTGTGTATCTTAGCTAGATGTTGATGTATGATGTTGGCTACCTGGTTATGTCTGTGTAAATAATCTGTATGCGTGAGTATTTTGCAACTGGATACGTGTTGGATGGTTTCTTCTGCGATATGGCATTTCCTGCAAGACCCGTCAGTCGATTCTTTGATAATATGTTTTCTGTAGCTTTTAGTGTTAATAACCTGGTCTTGTATGGCAATCATGGTTCCTTCAGTTTCCCCAAAGAGACTCCCTTCACTCAACCAAACGTTCGACGCTTTTTTGTCGACGTGTGGCTGGTTGAGGTCAGAAGGATGTCTACCGTGGAGTTGCTTTCCGAGCCATGATTGAAGTTTAGTGCATGTTGTAGGAATGTTATGGGTGTTCTGCATGCTGTTCAGATTCAGACGTGTGTATTTTGTATCAGCCATGCAGACTGCTTTGTGTAATGGTGATGTGTGTTGTTTAGAGTAAAAGAATTCTCTGAGTGACTGAGTCTGTTTGTGGTGTAGATCTGTTACGTCAATAAGACCTCTGCCTCCCTCTGAACGAGGCAGGGTGAGTCTTTCAATAGCTGTGTGTGGACGGTGCTTTCTGTGCTTTATAAGCAGTTTACGTTGTTTCCTTTCAAGTCCCTCAAGATCAGGGACTGGAGAGTATTGGCGTGGCATAAGTATTGATGGCCTTGATTAAATTTCTGGAATTTAAATGCGTTTTAAGTATTGTCTCTAGTCTATGAAGATATTGTTTAGTGAGTGTATTCTTTGTGTTTGTGCTCCAGAAGCTTGGCTTGCTTAAATCCTAGATATTTGTAAAATTCGTAATTTTCCATAGCAGCAATGTGATCTGGTTCATCTAATGTGAAGCCCCCCTTCCCTGAGTACTCCATTTTCAATGTGAATGGTTTTGCATTTGTCCAACCTAAATTGCATGTGTATGTCTTTTGAAAAGGTTTGTGTAATGTCAAGTAATTGGTGCAATTGTGTTTGTGTGGAGGCGTAGATTTTCATGTCGTCCATGTAGAGTAAGTGTGAAAGCGTGTAGTGGCAGCTTTTATTATGTTTAATTGTGTAGCCGTAAGTTGTGCTGTTCAGTCTGTTGGAAAGTGCATTTAGTGCAAGACAAAACCAGAGTGGACTCAGTGAGTCACCCTGGAATATGCCCTGGTTTATCTGTATTTTGTCAGTCGTAGTGGTTTCACTGTTGAGTATGAGGTGTAATGTAGTTCTCCAATGCAGCATTGTACTTTCTAAAAATGTGATAACTGTCGGGTTTATTTTATATAATCGTAGTGTATATAACAGCCATGAGTGTGGGACACTATCAATGGCCTTTTTGTAATCAATGTAGGCTGCATGGAGATGTCGATGTTTATTGAGAGTTTGCCATAGGACCATACTGTCTATCAGGAGTTGCTCTTTACAACCCATGTGATTTCTACGACATCCCTTTTGTTGCTCAGTGAGAATGTTGTTTGTGTCTATGTGTATATAAATTTTGTTTGCGATACAGGCAGTTATTATTTTGTAATGTGTAGGCAGGCATGTGATAGGTCTATATTGTCTATATTCTGTGACTTTGGTACCATGTATGTATTCCTTGTATGAGGAAATGTGGCAATGTTTGTGGTGTTTGCAAAGTGTTGGAGATCTGTTTTGCAAAGGCCAGATGCAAACAGGTGAAGCGCTTATACCAGAAGTTCTGAATCCTATCTACACCTGGAGCCTTCCAATTCTCAGTACGTTTAATGACTTGTGAGAGTTCATCTGTTGTTATGTCAGAATAAGGCATGTTTGGTAGTGTGGATGCTAATTGCTCCTCTTCCCTGATCCAGCTAGCTTCCCTATTATGTTTAACTGAGACAGACCAAAGAGACGACCAATAATGTTGGAGTGCTGTTTGTGTTGGCAGACCAGTGTCTGGTGTGTGTTTTGATCTTCTTAAATAATTGTCTGAGGAGTTTGTTCTGCTTTGATGAAGTATTATTTTAGTGTACTGTGTAAGTCTACCTAACTGTTTGCGGATTTCGTCAATCTGAGACTCAATCCGCTTTTGCCATTTAGGTTTCTGTTGGGTGTATAATTTTTGTCTGTTCTTATGGATTGGTTTCCTACCCAGTGTGGATATAACTGTAAGAGCCACAGCGTAAATAAGTAGGTGTATGTATTCTAAAGATAGATTTTTTTCAATGTACTGTGGTAAGCGTAACGTGCTAGTAAACACAGGTCTTGTTTACCTACACGTTGAGCTCCAAAGGGAACTAAAAAACCCGACTTTCCCTTAAGAAAACACCAAAAGGAGTAATATACAGCAAAACCCAGATTAATAGTAAAATATTAACTAGAATTAGCCCAGCAGGTAATTAAAGAGTAAAAGAAAGTTAAAAGAGTAGAATTTGCGTTAATCCCAAATGACATACGCGAATAATCCTATACCCCAAGACAACTCTACATTAAAGAAAAACCAAAGGAGTCCAAATAAATATTTTCTTTATTGCTGACAGTAGAAGTAGGAGTTGTAGACAGCAGATTCCAAGCAAAAGTGAGAAACAGTCCGACAGTAAGACTGGAATGACAACAGAAAGGGAGAAGTACATCGAATCCACTTCCGGTACAGGAAAAATTCAGAGTTTCACAATCAAAAGTAACTCGTTGATACCACGGAAAGCGAAAATGGAAGTCTCGGGATAGAATCGAAGATCAAACTATTAGATGAGTGTGATGCGTTGCTTGCACTGCAAATATAAAGGGAGACTGACAGCAAAAGTGATAGAAAGCATAAATTGGAAATAAAAAAAAAAATAAATTTTCATAAATTCTTAAGTGATACAAAAAAATATGCAAACATTATGTAAAATTCAAATAAGAATCTTAACAAAAAAAAATGGAAGGTAGAGATTAAAATAATAATTATCAAACCATTGGACCTCCTCCACAAGGCATCAGAAGGACGAGTAACAAAATATACTAGACTAAATACGACGGGGTAACACTAAGAGGATTAATACGTAAGGGAAGGACAAGACGGACCAAAAGGCAGCCACACAAAATGAGAGGTAACGGTCGGGTAAGACGAGAACAGCATGGTTGAGGTCCTGGAAACAAAACAAATATTAACACTGCATCACCAAAAAATAATAAATTTTCAATTAAATGAACTTAAAAATCATAAGGGTGGTAAACTATTGAAAAGTTAATAATTCAAATAAAGTCCAAAAAAAAGAAAAGGCGTTTTTCTAAAATCAAGTATGAAATCGGCCATAGACGACAGAAATTCATCAGAGTGGTTTGTTTCCCGTTGAGCATTAACACGTTGCATAATGAAGGTCTCTGTACAATTCTAAGTCCAACGACGCACACAAGCATCAATCAGGAATCAGCCATAAGAAAGGATCAGCCTAAGGTCCTTGAAATACACATCATATCTTGGACGGGGCGTAACATGCCTATGTCCAACAAACTAAAATCAATAGGCGACTCGAAGCATAATTGATGATCAGCCAAACACTACATCAGCACGACAATAAAATGGCAAACAAAAGACGGTCGACACCATGTCGGATAACTACACATAATCAAAAACTCGTAGACTCCTCAGATGTGGCCTGACGAAATCTTAACCAAAGATTCCACAATAAAAGTTTCTAAAATCTTTAAACTGCATATCCATCTCGATATCCCAGAGATGGGAGAAGGGCGCTGTTGGAGCTGGAGCAGATGGCGTTTGCTCCAGCGAGCACCTATTAAAATGATATTAAAGCAGGGTGCTCAGGCGCACATGCTTAAAGCGTAATAGTCGTGAAGCCTTTTTATAGGCTTCTACGCCTTAATAAACGCCTCAATTTCGAGGCTCGTTACTCCACCGGTAGGTCATCAGAAGTTTAAGGGGAACACGAAGTGGTGGACATAATTGTTGTTATTGTCCCCTCCGATGACCTCACAAAGGCGTTTGGATGTTGCGAAACGCCTTTTGAAAACTAATGGACCTAGACGATACCATTCCAAGAGGAGGAAGGACCGCAGATGTGATGATCCTTTTTTCCACACAGATGACGGTGTGGAAAAAATCCCCCTCGCTCTGTCCACTCTAGCCGTCCAGAGCTCTTTATTTATAAACATAATAGGTATCGCTAGATCTAAATTTAGTGGATCACCGGTAGAATCATCCATCAGGAATCGTACAAAGGAGTAAGAAAACCTTGGAAGATGGTAATGAAGGCACAGACGATTCCAAATGGATCGAGCAAACGAGCACTCGAAGAATATATGTGGAATAGTCTCTACGACGCCACAATGTAAACAACCAGCAGATCTGACCACCCTCCATAGATGAAGACGTTGGAGGGAGTAAAATCCGTGGTGCAGCAACCGCCATTGAATGGAAAAAATGGTTCCGTCAAAGGCAACGGATTTTAATGCCTTTAAAATGGCTGACCACGGATAGTCTGGACAGAGACGAAAGATGTCGGTGGTCTCGCCCTGGTCAGATTGCTGATAAAACCAAGATAAATGTAGGTGACCCCATTCTTGGAAGTCCATCTGTCGTAACGCCGGTAGAAAAGTCACAAGGTCCCCTTGAAAGAGATGGTAAATCAATGGGTGACGCACATTAATAGTTATTGGCAGCAAGGGTGGTAACGGTATCCTATTCACCTTAAAAAACACTCTCAGATACATAAACACAAAGTTCGCCCACAAAGGTGGGGGGAAGAGAAAAACACGAATCATTGCAGCAAACCTTGCTGCAATGAGATATCACCGGATCTCGGGCAGCCCTAACCCACCCCTTTCAAAGGCAGTGAAGAGAAACCCTGCCCGAATAGGATGACGCTGAGCAGAACTCCCCCACACACAATTAGCAATAGCACTGCGAACTTTGTGGAGCATGTTTGCTGGCGGTAAAGTGAATAGGCACTTAGATGATAACACAGATAAGATGTAAGTCTGCACAAACCGCACCTTGACAAGCATTGACGTATGAAAACAAAAATTCCTGTCAAGGCGGGCAATACATTTATCCACCACATGCTGCCAATGAATAGAGTCAATGTCCGGTGAAAAAGAAAAAATGAATCCAAGCACTGTGATCTGACCACACCATGATATTGGGAATGACTTGAGCTTGTCGGTCGTCCATTTCCCAATCGCAATTCCCTTCGACTTGACGAGGTTGATGGAACTCCCCGTCGAAGTACTGAAGAGATCGAAGGTTTCTTTGTAAATACTCAAGGAATATGAGTCAGAAGCAAACAACACGACGTCATCTGCGTAAGCTAATGTCCTGATGTTGATGGACGCAGCTGGTAACTCATATCCCCTGAATAGTTATAAGGTTGTCAGTCATCCTGCGTGATGGTATTGAGCAGGATTGGCCCGGATCAAAAAACTCGTCGGCGATGAGTTTAAGTCGTTGCTGGAACACCCCAGTGAAGATTTTGTAGTCCGTGTTGAGTAATGTAATCGGTCTCCACTGGGTCACGAGTTTTGGATCCGGGCATTTAGGGAGTAGGATGATTTTCCCTACAGTAAATTCCAGTGTGATGGAAGACGGGTCTTGAAGGATTGAATTGAAGACTCGCACCAGGAAAGGCCCAAGAAGTTTCCACGACGAATTGAAGAAGGTGTAAGGAATGCCGTCTAAGCCCGGGCTGGACTGATGACGGCCGTCTGCCGAGAGAAACTTCTTGACTTCATCTTCGGTGAAGGGACGTGTTATGAACGAATCGGATTCCACAGAAAA
>JAHWFO010028373.1:0-15008 GCA_023313115.1 Rhysida immarginata | reverse complement strand
CCCCCCCCCCCCCCCCCCCGAAATAAAATTCTGGGTACTGCCCTGCTGAGAGACATGGCGGTTATCAGTCTCTCTCGCATTACATTGGTTCGTAGTCATAATTTGTTGTGAAAGCATGGCTGTAAAATCAAAATACAAGCGCTTAATATCCTTATACTATTTATATTCACGTGTGCATAGTTTTCTGCCTATAAAGAAGTTTAGAAAAGCTATAGGAATAAATTTTTGAACTATCGCTGATCATCACGATGTTATCGAAGCTATCGAAGTGCCGACCGAACGTGTTTAATTTTGCGATCTAACTTCTTAAAAGAAATTAAAATATTCAGAATCGTTCCTATAAATTAACGAACCCTTTTAATTAATTAAAACAGCATATATTCAAAATATTTCTCCATTTAAAAAGCAATCTTTTTAATAATTATCTAGGCCAGCAGTGGCAATTTTATCGTCGGCCATTTTCCTTTCCTCCCTTGCTCGACTGTGATTGGATAAAGGCCGTCCGTCAGTTGAGAAAAGTTGAACATTTATCAATGCTATCCGGCATAGGCAATTCTCAATGCGTTCACGGAAGTTAATAAACTGCACATGCGCAGTTATGTCCGTCGCCATCCGTCCGTCACTTGACCGACCAGTGTGAACGGCCCTTAAGTCGTCATGTACACCGTCCACAAGTTTATTGACAAATTTGGCCCTTGCATCAAATTCTCTATCTGAGAGACATTCGGATTTAAATTTGAAAACTAACTTCACTACAAATAATATTGACATTTTGTTCCAGAGCAGCTAAAACAAGGCCACGATTTTGCCCGTGAGGAAAGCATCTCCCGTTCGGACGATATTGATCGAGTTCCCGAGCAGGAAAATAATTGTGTGGAATCATGAAGGAACAAGGAATTATCTGGTAATGCTTTGAATTCTTTTAAAGAGAGAGTTGCTACTTTTTATAAATGTATGAACGGGGCCCATGCGCAGTTTGCGCGGTAATTAGCTTTATCAAATTCAATCATTCAAATTGTTTCGTTTGATGAACTCACATTTTCTCCTTTATTGGAACGGAGCGAGCGAAGCGAGCGTAGCTCCCTTATCAGTCACCATTGTAACGTCGTCACGTCTAAACCACTAAACCAATATTAGCCAAATCTCGCGCACACTTAGTATGGTATCTGAAGATGGTTTGTATTAAAAAAAATCCGGACATAAGTGATGTCGTTGAAGAGTAATAAACATTCTGGTTGAGCTCCGTGATGAGGTCCGTCATGTCCGTGCTCTGTGGTGAAGCCGAACGCGAATTTCAATTGTCAATGCAGTCCGTAAAGCTAATTGTTGTTGACAAATTCTCAAGGCTTGGACTGAATTTGCTGGGCAAAATAGACAACCGACTTCGTCAAAGAAACCCAGAAAAACAACATGAAATTCTTGGCGGATATGTATTGCTGCTTTTGGGCGACTTTAATCAGTTGCTTCCTGTTGGTGATAAAAAACCGAATCAATCGTCTACTTTTGCTGTTCAAGGAAAATTGGTCTACCAACGACGAGTAGGTGAAAGCCAGGCACCTTTTTGTGAACTACTCAATCGTGAAATGGTGAAGGTGACTTTCTTCTGTTAAAATCTAGATTTGTAAGTTACAATCTTAACGAGAAAGCCCATTTTTCTAACGTCATTACATTGATGTCTCGCAATAAGGAAATTTTGGAACACAACGAATATCGGCCTCGGTGGCTCAGTAGTTGCGTGATCGCCTCTGATGACCGAGACTGCGGGTTCGACCCCGGCCGAGGACGACGAGGTTTTTTTCAGGGGGGGAAATCCTGAGATCACGCACTTCCTTCGGAAGGGAAGTAAAGCCGTTGGTCCCGTGTAGTCGTTTGCCGGCTACACGTTAAAGAACCCTTGCGAGGCAAACTTTACGGCCCCTATAAAGCCGTCCTGAAATGATCATGGCAGTTGAAAAGGACGTTAATACCAAACAAACAAACGAAACCAACCGAACACAACGAATCATGCCTTCGTAACTTAAGTGTACCTGTTACATTCATTGATGCTGCTCGGGAGGCATCATCTCACGAAGCACACGGTCTCCCTTCTTATCTGCAGTTGGCTCCGTCTAAACCTATGGGATTCCAAATGATGTTGATTTTCCAAGTTTCAGGTTCAAATCAATTTATTGTCTCTTAGTTCAGCATTATCCTCACGAAATATGAATAAGATAACTTTGTTTTCTGCCTGCCACCCCCTTTTTGAATGCAAAGTGGTCGTTTCAAATTAATGGAATACTACGAGCGCAGTTTTATAATAATGGAATAGTCTGAATATTTCATTTTCATACTTGTTGAAAAGTTCTAAAACATTGTTGCACGTACTCTGCTGTTCGTTTTCAGTACGTATACACATTGGTTAATTCAATGTCGAAGAAACGTGATCTCTCACAGAAAGAGAAAGAGCGTATTGTTGGAATGCATTTGTCTGGGAATACCCAGGTCCAAATAATATTTTAGATTGGATTTATTCAAAGTGCTATTTCAAAAATTGTAAAAATTTTAAAAACTTGACAATAAGTCAACGCAAAGCTAACGGAAGAAATGTGGCCCAAAACATAATAACCAGAATTATTAACTAGACAACCAGACATTGAAGAATCTGGCAATGAACAACAGATTAAACAGTATCGGGAATCTGAGGAAGTTGTGGGACTCAAGTATCCTGCACCACTACATGGAGGAGATTGTGAGAACTCGGATTTCGGTCGCGTGTGCCAAAAATCAAGCCTCATCTAATTGCTGCACAAAAGAAGAGATATGAATGGGCGAAAGAGCGACGGCATTGGACTTATATGACTAGAGTAAAGTGATTTTTTCGGATGAATCGAAGTTCTCCATGAAGTTTGGTGTTCAAAGGCCACGTGTTTGGCACAGAAAGGTTGAAAATACCCATGCATCTTGCCTGACACGATCAGTGAAATATTCGGCAAGTGTAATTGTGTGGGGCTGCATGAGTGCTAATGGTGTTGATAAACTGTATTATCAACCCAAAGGTGAATTCCGAGTCCTATAAAGCAATCGTGGAGACATTGCTTATTTCAGCAAGAGAAGATATGTTTTCTGATGACGATTACATCTTCCAACAGGATTTGGACCCCGCCACGCATCCAGATCGACCAAGGAATGGTTGCAAACCCATCAGATGACTGTGTTGAAGTGGCCAGGCAACTCGCCTGACCTAAACCCCATTGAAAAGCTTTGGGCAATAGTAAAGAAAAGCATTGCTGCTGGCCGACCAGGCACGAAAGACGCATATAAAGCATGCTGATGAAAATCTGGGACGCGATTTCTCCTGCTCAGTGTGTCACTAATTTAATCAATGCCTAAAAAAAAGTGAAGGCTCTATATGAAGCCAAAGATGGTCCAACAGCCTATTAATAAATGCCAAGTAGGGGAGGTAAAATTGTTGTTTCTTTTCAAGTAGGGTGTTCAATGTAAGTTTACAAACACTTTCAATAAAACTATTCCATTAATTTGTGAAATGATGTTTGCAGTATTCCATTAATTTGAAACGACCACTTTGCATTCAAAAAGGGAGTTATCTTAATCATATTTATTGTTGATAATGCTGAAATAAGGCATTAAACTACAAAATTTATGCCGCAAATTATAAAACTTCAAACTTATGATGAGATTTGAACCTGATACTTGGAAAATCAACATCGTTTGGAATATTCCATTAAATTGAAATGAAGTTATATTTGTAATTATAAAGGTTGAATATATAAAATTATTAAATAATTAATCCATGTTAAATAAGTTTAAAGCCTGAACTCCGCTCCAACTTGCCAGCAAATGAAATTGATGGCGTCCTAGTATACAGTTTCGTGATTGATTGATGATAAAAATTGTTGTTCAGACAACAATGGTCAGGTGGCTTTTCAGTTCCGGCGTGTGTTTTAAGTGAGCAACAACGATGCAAAACTGTTTCCGTGACGAAATCACATGTTCTCCTTTATCTATAGTTGGATTGCATTTTCTTCATTTAACGGCATTACTTTAATTCAACCCGAGAATTTGGGGTATCTTACAAACGTATTTCCGGAGGTGTTAATTTTAAGAAAGAAAATTTGCTAGATGTATTATTTCCATTCGGCCACTATGCTTACTTTATAGAAGGAGTAGTAGGTTTCCTATCCTATGGCAATAAATTTAATTCCCAATTTAGCTTGGCAAATTTCTTGATTCAAGGGAATCTGCTAACAATCTAACCTCCGAAATTTAAAACGAAATAAGTGAAATTTGTGTTCTATTGCATTGGAAAAATACGTTGTTATCTTTTAGTGCCTTATCAAAGAGAGATAGAAACTATTTCCTGGTACAAATTGATTTATTGCTATTTAACGATTCTGGTTACGGGAGTGAAGTGCATATTCATACACTCGTCTTATTGGGGAAATTCATTGATATTCTTTGATTCATACTTACCTGGAGATTATATTTGAAAACGACATTTCACGTTTACTCATTGTTCTTTTCTATTTTTGTGCGTTTCACAGACATTCACCAACCAGCGTCAGCGTTGTTGAAGTTTCAACGATTTTTGTTGTATGGTGCATCGTTTGCGTGCCCTTTCAAGAAATATAGTGCTTCGCATGTGTCGACAGATGATTCTTCAATTACACCGGGCCGAGCAGCGTTCATACTTGTGTTTTTCATTTACGCTTCTACAACGGTTCTACTTTGCTATTTATTTGATAAGTGAATGGATTTAATAATATGTGTAAATTCAGTTGATGGGGTGTTCAGCAGTGCACATTTCTCTAATTAATATTTAATCTTTTAATAAACTTTATTTATTTGCATTTAAAATTGCTTTCGCATTATCTATCTGTTTTTACATGACAGTAGCATTTCAAAATCCCTATAGTTCACGCCTTTGCGTGTGGAGAAACGTTACAACCGCCATGTACCCTCAAAACAGTATGGAATCAGTCGCATGTGAAAACAGTGAAATAGACAACTTTTTCTGATTTTTCTTCTGATACGTAAATTTTCGCACTAATGTATTGGCAGGTTTAGGACTTACACCATTAGATCATCATAACTCGTTATTGCTTATCCAGTTAGACTATTCTTTTGCAGTTATTTTAAACTAGCGGACCCGGTATTGTTTCGCTATTGCAAAATCTATAAATATAAAAATAACATTTTCTGACTGATTGACTCATTCATCATCGCCGAGCCAAAACCGTTGCAGCTATTAATAAGAAATTTACTTACTTACTTTTCAAACCTGCTTATCCGTTAGGGTCGCGGGGCAGCAGCCCTATGGAGGATCTTCAGCGATCGCGATCTTCCGCCACCAGGCGCATGTCCTCCCTGGTAATACCCAAGCGACTCAAACCCACATTCTCCATGTAGTCTAGCCACCTGGTTCTAGGCCGACCCCTTGGTCTCTTACCCACCGGCATGGAAAATAACTGTCTAGGAAGGCCAGTTTGCGGCATCCGTATCACGTGGCCATGCCAGCGCAACTGAGATCTCTCAATGCGGAGAAGTAGCGGCTCAACACCTAAAGACTACCTCATTGTGCTGCTGTGCACTCTATCTAGTAGGGTAACACCTGCCACACCTCTCAGAAATCTCATTTCGGCGGCTTGCACCCGCGATCGCACTCTTTCGGTCATTACCCAAGCCTCATGACCATAGGTGAGAATGGGGACAAAGATAGATTTGAAGACGGAGAGCTTGGCCTTGTTACCCAGCTCGCGTTTCGTTACCACGGATCGCCACAGTTCACGTCTGACACAGCTTGCTGCACCGATCCGAGCATCCAATTCTTTCTCCTACCGTCCATCACTCGTGAATGCAATCCCGAGATACTTGAAATTCTCCACCTGTCTCAATGAGCCTCCACCTGTTTCGAACCATCGTCTGCCTCCAATTTCTCCCCGAACTTCTCCCAGGCCTTGGCTTTAGCTGTTGATACTGTCTTTGCTGCTGCTTTTCGCAGTTGACACTTGACTCGAAGTTGACTTATTTGCAAGCCATAGCAATAGGCTTTCTTCTTTGCCTTGACTGCTTCTTGGACTTCACCGTTCCACCATGCAGTCCTTTTCTAACTGCACTGCGCCACACTTAGCCGCTTAAGACCACAGCACTAGCAGCCGAAGTAGTCACAGCAGTTTTAAACAACTGTCACTCCTCTTCAACAGTACCACGATCACTGGGTAGTTCTTTTAAACTTGAAGATATGTTATCTGCAAAGGTCTTCCTCACAGCTCTATCCTCCAATGCCTCCCATTTGATGCGCTAAGTTTGTCTGAACCTAGTATTTCGTTTGGTTGGCATGGATTCAGAGAACTGCAAAGTGCAGACAACAAGGTGGTGATTAATTGATAGTTGTGCCCCTCTTCTCACACGAGTATCCAACACTGATCGGAATAAGTCTGCTGAAACGATTACAAAATCAATCAGTGACTTCTGGTCCATTGCATCCCTGTACCATGTATACTTATGGACATCCCTGTGCTGGAAGAAGGTGTTTGTGATGGAAAGTCCATTGTTGCAACAAAGAGCCAACAAGCACCTCCCATTCGCATTTAAATCGGGGTCACCATTCCTCCCAATCACGCCTTTCCACGTTTGGTCATCAGCCTCTACGTGTGCTTTGAAGTCGTCCAACAGGATGACAGAATCTGCACTCCCTCTCCTGCTAAGAGCAGCATCAACTTCATCTAGAAAAGGTGGGTACTCTGTGACTGCATTCGGAGCATATGCAATGAATAGAGAGAGAGAGACCGTTTCCCTATCTGAAGCCTCAGGAGACAGTCTTCCACCTAAGGGGTCCAATCTGCAACATAATCTACCAGCCGGGGACTTGTGAGTATCCCCACTCCCGCCTGGGAAGTCATGTTAGGGTCGACACCAGAGTAGAAAAGCTTCCACCCTCCTTCTAAGTTCACAGTTCCAGAACCCGAACGTTTCGTAGAGGTAATACCTATGATATCCAGTCGATACCGCTTGGTTTTCTCCACTAACTCTGATTCCTTTCCTGTCATGGAGAATACGTTCCAAGTGCCGATTGACAGCACTCGATCCCGTTGTCGCATTACCCGTTTCTCCTCCTGGGTAAAGGTATGCGCTGCCCCCAACCGTTTTCCCAAGCGCATAGCGAGTGCACTGTCGGCTTCTCGGAGGCATTGCTCCGACATAACAGCCAGGAGACTGTCGACTATTTTTCGAACGAGAGCCTCTGCCTAACTCCCGAACGCGGGTGACTTTAACCTTCGCCACACCCGATGAAGTATGAATTCTCTCATTCGTCGACATCATGAGATATATGTTTGTTTGGATACTGTTCGTCTCACTTGTCAACCATGACCTTTCTGGTAAGGGTGACCCTTAAGTAGCAGTGCTACAACCAGCATAGCTCACAGAATCCCTGAAGCACCCAAACCCCTGATCCACGGTAAGGGGGCATCCACTCAGGGGTTAATAGGAAATTTGATCTGTAATTTTTTTCTATAATATAGAGACTCACTAAGAAAGGATTTTACGAAATTCATTCCCTAAGTAGGTAAAATAGGACATGTAAATTTGTATGAAAATCCGTCATTTTTTAAGCTTAATCCATCAAAAATTAGTATTTGGCACTTTGGTAAGAAATTAAAAAAGACATGTTTCATGATTTTTGGAAATTTACCCCTTGAGGGGTAATTTAATTAGCTTTAAGGGTTTCGGCTGAGCCATGATTGTAACAAAATTACTTTCTATAGAATAACATTTATATTTAATACCGATTGAGGGCCTTGACTATATTTTAAATTGTGGTATCATTCAGTTGTTTGCATAAATCTACAACCCGAACATCCACACGCAGTCAGGACACACTCTGCTGGATGGTCGCTACGAATATATGAAAATTGTTTTGCATAATATATAGCAAAACATGTTTTTTTTCATTAAAATCTAAAGCACGCACACAAGCATATGAAGAAAGCACGCACAAACAATGGTGTTTTATTCTCATTGTCTTTTATTTATATAGGTTTATTCAATTAATACTTTTTATAATTTTTCCCCTTAAAACGTGAATCATTAAGGCAAGCAGCTTAGCCGACGGAAAAGATAGTCAAATCACTTTTCAGTGCAAGCATTAATTTCATCAACCATTGTTGACACAACATACAAACACGAACATCCGATTGTTTACGCAAACAGAACAGAACCGGCTGATTTTCGCAAATGCAAGCAAGCGAACATAAACCAAGTCTATTTCCTATAGAGTTTGTAACAAAAAGATCGGGACAGTGAATATCTGAAGAAATGAACATCGGATTGAAAAAAACAAAAACACGTGTTTAATATTTTCCAAAAAGCAAAGGATACAAAACTCTACACCCACCCTGAGGAATTCTTAAATAGGAACCCCTATATTATATGTGTATAAAAAATTTTGGACTTTTCGGATTCTTAAAGATCACCAAGAAGTTTAAGCCCATCCCCTATATCTTTGTCTTCATCCAAAAAATTATTTTCAAAACTTTAAAAGTTCCACGCTTTCAATGACTGCATATCTCAAATGGTTGGATAAACTTTAAAAAACATCAGGAATAAAACATTTCTCAAATGTTGAGTACAATCTCAAAATACCATTAAAAATAGAGGTTCCTGTGTACTATTTCAATGTTCCCCCCTTCCCTACTCTCAAGGGTGTGCTATAGAAAGTAATTTTGTTACAATCATCGCTAACCCGAAACCCCTGAAGCTAATTGGATTACCCCTTCAAAGGGTAAATTTCCTAAAATAATAAACACGTCTTTCTTAATTTCTTACCAAGTTTCAAATACCAATTTTCATGGATTTAATCAAGGATTTAATTTAAAGAATGGCGGATTTTCATACAAACTTACATCTCCTATTTAACTCCCTTAAGGGACGAATTTCGTAAAATCCTTTCTTAGTGAGCCTCTGCATAATAAAATAAAACTACAGACCAAATATCATGTTAACAGCTTCAGCGGTTTCGGCTTGGCGATGATGAATCAGTTAATCAGTCAGAACATGTTATATTATATTTATAGATTTAGCAATAGCGAAGCATTGCCTGGTCCGCTAATATTTTTTATAATTATTCCCCTCAAAACGTGAATCATTAAGGCAAGCATCGCAGACGACGAAAAAGATGGTCAGTTGACTTTTCAGTGCCGGAACAACACCTCCTAGACAGAAGGCCTGATAACGGAAACGTCATACATTGTTACATCATCATTAGTCGACCAAATTTAGGGCTTAATATTGGTAGAAATAGGATTAACAGTGGTCGATTTATGATGTAACAATGTATGACGTTTCCGTTATCAGGCCTTATGTCTAGGCATCACCTCCTTTATTATTACAGACCTGTTTTACTGAAGAATTTCCATTGTTGTTTTTGGCATTTCTCAGTTTTGCCATGGCGCTGTTTAACCTCCCTTTGGTTACCATCTGAGATAAATAAAATGTAGTGCAAACAAAATAAAAAAGATACATAACGTATTAAATTTTTTTTGCATAGAATCTTTTATTTTAAAAAGAAGTTAAATAGCGAATAAAAAGAAACTTAAATTTGGTTAATGAAATGAATGCTTATTCAGTTTGTTTTTAACGTCACTGAAAAATCATCTGACCATCTTAGTCCAAGCAACAATGTAACCTTCATTGTCGGAAACAATCAGATAGGGAGGTTAAACAGCGCCATGGCAAAATTGAGAAATGCAAAAAGCAACAATGGAATTATTCAGTAAAACAGGTCTGTAATAATAAAGGAGGTCATGGTCTAGGCATAGCCTACAACAATAAAGGAAAACCTGTCCAATAGTACTGCAAATGGTGATCCAAAATGCAACAATGCGCAGAATTAACTTGCAGCTCCACCTCTAGTTAGAAAAGAACGACCGAGTTGCTTCCTTGAAATAAGAAAAATGATTTATGACATTATTAAGATTTGGGCCAGTAACATAATTATGTTAAAGTAAATTAAATGAGTTCAGAGGTGCGCTAGGTAGATTTGCTTTCTTGAAAATTAGCTTTGAAGTTTATTTTGTAATAAGGCCGAGCCTCTCTATAATGAAAATATTATAACGACTTTTTCCCCTATAACGAATTTTTACTTTGGTCCCAACCTAAATAAATATGTAAATCTTGAGTATTACTCATATTACTGCATAATAAAATTTCTGTTGGGGGAGTGGCCTGTTGAGTGAATGACGTAATTTTTGTATAGCCTTTATTTTTTGTTTTAAGTTTCTGTCACTAGAGGTCGACAATAAATGTATAGCGGAAGCCAAGCCGTTTGTAGCACGATTTTTATGCTCTCTCATTAAGGGCGCGTTCGACATGTGCACCTAGTGACGTCCCTCAGAGCGAGCGGTGAAAAAAGTGTAGTGCATTTTGTGTGTGTCATAAAAAACGGGAAAGAGCACGAAAGTGGGATGTTCACCTCACCCGTGCTATCATGAATGATAAACATACTGCTCAAATAAAACCCATCATAACATCTGCATTCATATAACACGCCGAAATCGATCATTACACAGTAGATTTCAATGTCAGTTTAAACGATATACAGATTTCAATTATTTTATTATACCTGTTGGCTCTTTAACGGTAACTAAAACTCCGAACTATCTATCGCTACATTTCAAGCTCTAGGGCAGCGCCATCTTGCAACGCACTAAACGACTCTGCTCCTAACCTAGGGTCATTTGGTGCGCGCACGAAACGCCCGATAGTGCGCTCACTCGCGATGACGAACACGCGCGGGTTCCATGACACTCGTGATGTCGAACTCGCCTTTAATTATCATGTACAAATATTCTAAAGTTTTCTTATCAGTCGCAACCAACGATATGAAATGAGTAGATCGATCATGAGCTGCTTTCAGCGCCACCAACGCGTCCCCATTTGAAAGCCTGTCGGCCATTGCTTTGGTTGGCAAAAAATGGCCTTCATCGTATGTTTACGTTTGTAGTTGGCGTAGACAAACACAGTAAAACTCAATGCCGATTTCTTGTCCAGCTTTAAATTGTAGTAATAGATATATTATAGGTTCACCACTGACCTTTCACAGGTGGGTTTTTATCTTTCTGCGTCTTAGAATGTTTTTCTCATATAACAATCCTGGTCATCTTTTATATCGTTGTTGTTGATACATAAAAGATGTCGATCTTCAACAGGAGACGTATAAAGAGAGATCGAATCATTAATGTTTTAATGCTAATCCTAATTGTTTGTAATCTTTCACAGCAATATTTTTTTAAATAAACAAACTAGAAAGAACAGATTAAAAGCACAACACTCTTTAACCACAACTAAAAAAGGCGTAAAACAAGATATAAAACAAAAAGAATGAAAAAAACAATACAACCTGTAAACGTCTTTCGAAAGCTTTGCTTTCATCTTCAGCAGACAAGGAGAACCTCAAGAATTTCTTGAGAGAACTGACTTGTTTATTCGACAATCGACAATCGAACAGTGTAGTGTATCGGTATTCGTGTGGAACTTGAAGCATAGCTTCCATAATCTCACCCTTCATAATCATATTCCAAGGGAAATACACTGAACTAGAAAAGAAGCCTGATGTACCCACAAAGGTCATCCAAAGTATGAAAGAAAATTGCCTCCTCTTGGTGGAGGAAAATTTGATTGACGACTGTCTAGACTAGAAGCAGACCACTAGTATTAGATAAAACACGACCTATGAAGTCCAGTAATCTGGAAATAAGACATTATCAATGTCTTCAAAATTAATATCAAGTATATGCCTTGGATCACGATATCTCTTTCTATGCATAGGATGCTTTAAAATGCCCGAGACTAGCTCGTTGCTATGATTTTCTATATTGGGCAGCATGGATTCCATGAGCCCTTGAACGTATTTGCCAATATGAGTCATGTTGAAGTCATTATAAATGGAGGAATTGCGAACAATTCTCCAATCTTTTTGCGCAATAGTCCTAAGGGTAACGTTTTGGAACGTTTGCAGTTCTTTCCATCTAGTCTTACATATTGTGGCCCAGACGGGCATACCATACGTCAAGATAGTCCGAACAATGACCTTATAGAGTAGGAGTTTATTATAAATGTTTAGAGCACTATTCCGGCCCAGCAGAGCAATCAAGCTAAACTTGGCTCTCCTAGCCTTATTCAACGCATAAGTTGCGTGGGGAGTCCAGGTAAGTTTAGAGTCAATAACAACACCAAGATATTTATAAGTTTCAACCCAGCCCAGTTTTTTGCCACATAGTGTTAGAGAATCTAATGATCTCTTTCTCTTCTTGGAGACAAACATCGCCTTGCATTTGTCTACATTCAATTTTAGCCTCCACTTGCTAAACCAGCTTTCACACTCCTTTAGAGCCTTCTGCAGCCGCGAGACTACTACGGCTGGTTGACGAGCACAGGTCAGTATAGCAGCGTCATCTGCGTAAAAAAAGAGCTTACATTTAGAAGGACTTGGAAAGTCTCGCATAAAATAATTGAATAATACTGGCCCCAGGACTGAACCCTGTGGGACACCAGCTTTTACTTCATACATAGAAGATAGATTATCTCCAACGTTGGCCTGAAAGAACCGGTTGGAGAGAAACGAGTGTATCAGAGTAATTATGTCTTGAGGAAATCCATCCATAATCATTTTAAAAATAAGACCATCGTGCCAGACTTGGTCGAAGGCTTTGTGTACATCGAGGAAAACGACCCCACAATACATAGAGAGATTAAGGGGCTCATTGATATCCGCTGCGAGCCTCCATGTTTGGATTTGGCAGGAATGGTTTGAGCGAAAGCCAAATTGTTCATCGCGGATGAGATCGTTGGCATCACAGTACTCAATGAATCTCTTGAGAATTGTTTTTTCCAGGATTTTGGAAATTGATGGTAACAAGCTGATGGGCCTGTAGCTAACAGGATTTGCAGATTTTGTCCTGGCTTAGGAATGCTTAAGACAACTGATTGCTTCCAAGCATCCGGGAAGTAAGTGTTCTTCCAGCAGTCGTTAATCACTTTTGCAATATCTTGAATTGTATTTGGAGGTAAATTTTTCAAAGCACTGTTCTTAATAGAGTCTTTACTTGGAGCTTTTCTTGTTTTTAAATTTTTAATGATGCTTAGGACTTCATTTACATCAATGCTATGTTTTGGGAATTCATTGCCGTGAATATTATAGAAGCCAGTTATGCAGGATTTTACTTTCTCAGACATATCAAGTCCTATTTGCCGACCATCAGTAGGCGTGACAAACTGTTCTGAAAGTGAACTTGCAATAAGCTGTGCTTTATGATCATCATTCGTGATGAATTTGCCATTTTGGGCTAACAGAGGTGGGATATTTATGGCTTTCTTGTTTTGCAAGGCTCGAACCATGCACCAAATAGAGTTATCGTGGGTCGACAGACTCTTAACTTTATCGCTCCACCTGTCATTACGAAGTGCTTTTACCTCCTCGTGA
Organism: Rhysida immarginata; assembly: GCA_023313115.1. NCBI lineage: Eukaryota > Metazoa > Arthropoda > Chilopoda > Scolopendromorpha > Scolopendridae > Rhysida > Rhysida immarginata. The sequence goes on along the minus strand of JAHWFO010028373.1, from coordinate 1,531 downwards.
ACTCTTCTAGTGAGCCTATTATACTTGGTCTTAAGCCATGAATCACGAGTTCGGCACCACTGCCTTCTAACCTTATTCCTTTGCTCAATTAATTGTTTGATTTCTGGAGTGAGATCAAGGTGATCAGCTCGCTTCGACTCTAAGGGTGAAGCACTAGAGTCAATAGCTGCATTTATACGTTTAGTAAGCTTTTTCACATTGGTATCTATGTCGCTCGTACTATGTACGTTATTTAGTGGGTCGTCATCATTTTTGAGAATTTCTCTAAAAAATTTCCAGTCTTGTTTGAGCCTCAGTTCTTCTTTGAGGTCAATGTTTACGTTATCAAAATTTAGTGCAACTGGTTTATGGTCTGAGGATAGATCATTGACAGTATAGATACTGAATGATTTGTAGAAGCCCTTCAACAACACAATATCAAGTACATCACTTGAAGGAGAATGATCAGAATAATATGTATCATCCACAGGGCCTACTGCAATAATATCAGATTGCTTTTGCACGTAGCCATACAAAAGGACACCGTTTTGGTTATGACATCTTGAATTCCAGTGCGAGTGCTTAGCGTTCAGATCTCCCGCCTTAATAACAGGAATATTCCCGGAAAACAGCTCGTCGAGCTCATTGGCATCGAATTTATGCTTGGGCGCATTATATAGAGCCACTAGTTCCACCTCTCCCAGTGTGGCATCAGTAATGATAGCAGAGGCAGCTTCCATTCCCATATAGTCTCGAGTTGGTTCCTCCCGATGATGAATGCCTTTCTTAATAATAATTGCTGACCCACCTGACGGGGACTTTACTGTAGTGGGAAGAATTCTGTCTTTACGATAGACACAGTAACCAGGTAGCCTGAAGTCGCGGTCTGGCCTTAAGTGTGTCTCACATAGAAATGCTATGTCTATATCCCATTGGGTTAGGAAGTTGTAAAACTCAATACGCCTCCGGGGGACCCCCCTGGCGTTCCATATTACGCAACGAAGTTTACCTTGATTTGTAATAGAATAGCATCGATCAGCCATACTGTCAGTGCTTATTCGTAAGTATTCCACTCATCAGTGGCATTTTCTTGCCCAGTTCGTTAAACAAATTGCATTCACTGCCAATTTGTTTATACATTTCTTGAAAATCATTCACGTTAATGCTCTTATCTTGTTTGGAGACCATTGAGGCATAGGAAATCTCCGGGGACACTTTAGCACTTTGCACTCTCCTGACTTGCGGATATTTAGGACATTTTGTGTAACTGGAGGTGTGTTGTCCATTACATCGAATACATTTTGGGGGGATCTTGTCCTTTTACATTTGGGCAGTCTTTTGACTGATGATCTTTAGCGCATTTGTTACAACGGGGAGATTCCGTGCAACCCATAGATACATGGCCAAATCGCAAACAATTATAACATTGTAAAGGTTTCTTATTACCTCGAAACATTTCAAAACTGACAGCTAAGGGCCCTATGCGGGTCACATTTTTAAGTGTCTTATTGTGTTCAGTGTTTGATAACAGAACCAGAATCATGGGCATATC